>JAAGNO010015116.1:0-76694 GCA_033439905.1 Ceryle rudis
GGGGCGCAGCTAGTGGTAACCCCAGGACCCTGAGGGGTCAGAGGGCAGCTGTTATTCCCTCCCCTTCCCTGCCACACTCCACAGAACAAGGAGACAGGGAATTTGGGGGGCTCTTCCTTCCTGGGCTCCAGATGCTGCAAGGGCATCTCAGCTCAGCCAGGCCTCACTCCACATGTGCCATGCAACCCACCGCCATCACAGGGTGGGTTTCGTATTTACTTCTGTATCCTTCTGCCCTTAATAATACTTCTTTTCTGGTTTTCTCCTGTTATTCATTAAATTTGCTATAGTCTTAACTTCCAATCATGGGTGAGGTATTTTTCCTGATTCTGCTTTTTATCCTCCCCTGGGAGGGAGGGGGGAAGGGGCTAATAGAAAGAAATTCCGTTCTGTGGTTCTTGTGGGTTTGCCCAGAGCCTTAAATGGAGACAAGAACATCTCAGCACAACCAAGTATTTTGTTGTGTAGGCTCTGTAAAATGTTATCAATATATTGATTCATATATATATAATGTATTGATATACATGTGGGAGTCAAATTGTTTACTCAGGAGAGAACTAGAGAAACATTCAGCATCACTCCTTGTCCTAGGACACTGCAGCCATGTGTTATCAACAACTAGAAAATGTGTAAGAATGGGAATTATATACTGTCTGTAAAAGAAGACACAGTTTGAAAGAATCCCTCAGTATCCCTCTGTAAATATCCAAGGCAATTTTGAAAGGGGAGGTTTGATGATACTTGTTTCAGCCTGACTGAATGGAAACACATGGCTGGTCACATGGCCAAGCATGCTGCATGCATCAAGGAGTAGGGAGTCTTCCTACCAGCTCTGAAAGTGAAACCCATTAAATTCAAATACCAAACCTTCCTACTGCTGTTTCCATTCTCCTTCTGCACGCAGAAATTGTCATGATCTGCTGCCCACTTGCACCAAGAGGTACGTGCCTGAAAGCAGACAGACTCCTGCCACCTGCCACATGTCCGAGGGCCCACGGCAGCATCTGTGCACTCCAGGGCAGCAAAGCCCAGGCAGAAGCCCAAGTGCATCTCATAGCAACCTTAAGTTCCACCATGTTGAAAATAGCATTGCACTTTTACATTAAGAACTTGACATTTTCAAAAAAAGGAATGAAAAGAATGAGATACCCTTGTATTTTCTGTCTGCTACAGAGGACAGATAAGCATAACAACATTTTAAAATACAGACAGAGCAGCTTTGGGACACAGCAGAGAAGGGAAGTGGTCTTTTAGTGAAGGGATGTCATCAACTTCCCCAGTGCTATTTCTTCCCTCTAGCATCTCTCAGCTGGAATGGGTCTTGTTCTTCAACAGGGAAGACTTTCAGTTTTCAAAACATCTAAAAATATTAATTCTGAGCAACTCATTCTTATGTTTTTTTGGTCTTCAAAATTGCAACTCCTGGACAAAATTAAATACAATTAAATTTGTGAAGAGCTTTGGAAAAGAGGACCATGTATGAGGCCATGTACTTCAATGAATGCACAATGGACACTCTTTTCCATCTGTTACAGCTTCACCACCACGCATTCGTGGATACATGAGGTAGGAACCAGCTTTTTTTTCAGAAGTACCAACTTTCTCCTAACAGCCACACTCAGCTGCTCTCATCACATTTCTAAACTGGATGGGGTTTCAGTTTTCTCTCAGAAAGAGAAGACTGGAGCAACCCTGCCCACCTTCCCATGCAGCAGTTCACAAACCAAGTGGTTCATTTCAGCAAGCTGCTTAAAAAACCAAGAAATCCGCTTGTTTCCATCAGTAGGCAAAACAAGTCTACAAACAGCACAACTTCTCTCTGTCTCAATCCAGGTAAATTTGTCAGGATTTGTCAAGTTATCTGGAGTCAGGAAGTTCTGAGGATGCTCAAGGTGGCCAGAAATGTCCTCCACAAGCTGCCCCACACGCAGAGGGAAGGTACCAGCCACCTGACTTCCACAGCATCAGCCTCCAAATTGAGCTGCAGCCTGGACCCAAAACAACTTCTTTTGAAATCAACGAGTATGAAGTAGGAGAAAGCTGCTGTCTTTTTAAGGTGAGAATACTGTTCATCTGCTTTTTCTCCAGAGTAACTGCCTATTTAGCATTGAAAAAAATTGCAATTTGCGATTGCTTTCTCTCCTCCTCCAAGTTGAAGCTATGACTGTCCTTCCTCTTTTATAGTGATCAAAAATTTGACAGCAGCAAAAGCAGCACACGTTTCCTTCAGCCAGCTCTTCCATGACCCCCGGCTACAGCCTGCTCAGCATCCCTGCCTCCTGCAGCTCAGTGCATTACCTCTGCTGGCAGAGGGCAACATGGCTCTTGCCATGACACTCCTCCACTAGTACACTGCTGCTGCTAGACAAAGCAGTGACCAGTGATGGGAGGGCTGTATTAGGTGGGTGTTGACCAAAATAGATGTAGAAGCAGAAAAATATTTATGTAGGACAGAAGCCCACGGGACCAAGTGGCAACACTAGCCCTCAGTCAGTCTGCCATCAGAGTTAGGCGGGTTATTTCACTGTTATACCCCTGCTGCCTCCTCTTTCTGCATCTGTGTTATGCTACTCAGGGGAGCGTTGCTTTAGGATCAGGCTCCAGTTGCTAAAGCCTGTCAGCCCTCTACCCTCTGCAGCCAGAGATACCAGCGCCTCCACCTCCTGCAGTACCTGGGTGTGTCGAACTCTTTACAGCACTTCCCCTTCCCAGGCTGACTTGAGAGGATCCTGCAGCCTGTCCCCTCCCTTCCTCTCTTTCCTCCTGTATGTCACTATCCACAGAGCTACTTTTTTGCTTTTCCACTGAGACAGAACAAGCAAGCAGCGCAGTAGGAGCCCAACCCAGACAACACCCTGCCCCATATCCCTGCCTCAAAGAGAAAGCAGAAGCAGTAGAGAGAGAGGGAACTCATAAATCTGTTGGTCATTCTGCGACAGGAGCAGAAACGCTTTCCAAATCTTTGCAAGCAGCGCAAAACTGCTTCCTGATACTCACCCATGGGAGCCAAGATGCATCAGCTGAGCCACAGCAGTGCCAGCCGGGCTGAGCCCGGAGCACTCTTCTCCTAACCAACTCCTGGAAATGGCTGGCAAGGAAATGTGGTCAAATCTATGCTTGCAGTTGTTGGAGCAGGAGGCATAATACTCATGTAATTGAAAACAGAATGGATTGGCATGCTTTCATAGTCCTGAGAGCAGAGCCTTGGCATGCACTGCTGGTGCCTATGCTTCAATCTAACTTGCAGGGCTTCGGGTATTCCTCTTCAAACTGCAACAAAAAGGAACATTATAATGAAAAAGAAACAATTTGAACTTGGTTGTCTTCTATATCAGGCCTGCCCTGTCAGCAGATCAACCCCTTGGTTAGATCTTCAGAATGAAATGAGCAGATTCCCTTGAAGTTTTCTTCTGCGCTACCATTGCCCTGTCGTTTTGGCAGAGCATGATAACGCTGCTGAAATAGTTACTCATTTTTTTAAAATCATATACTTCCTGAAAACATTCAATCAGAGTAACACAATACTGATTTGTTACCTTAAGAGAAGAAATAGCAGGAAAGTTCACATGCTGAGACACCAAAGCTTATTCTATTAATATGAAAAGTTTTGTCTTTCAAGAACAGTTGCATCAGTGTGACTCGACAGGAGAAAAGCCCTAATTTCTCCTAAAATAGTCCTGTTGAGTGTTTGTTCAAAGAAAATTGCACCAAGAGGAAGCAGCCTGCATGCGAGGCAAAGCTGGACAATGCATTTCCTTACTTTGCACTGTCTTTGGTGGGGTGACAATTTGTTTCTGACAGGAACATTAGGTCTTTCCTTTAACATACAGCTCTAAATCAGGGGCAAGTTTTGTCACCCTGTGCTGAAGACCACTGTGACAAACACACAAAACCCTGTTAGCAGCATCGCACAAATTTTTGACTCTAAAATGAAAACTCAAAGACAACACACCAGGAACGGGTCCCCCCCCAAGCATTCCTACTTGCTCCCTAGATGTGTGTGGGGCTGGATGTCAGTCAGGCACACTGACAGGTAGCTCAGCCACACACAAAAGCTGGGCATAGAGCGGGATCAAAGGCACCTGCCATGGGACTTCCTAGCATGCTGCAGGGAGCGAGGCAGAATAAAAGCCGATAAAACTCCCTTGGCATCTGTGGGGAAAAGGCCTGTCTATAAATGCCTCTGGTTGAGTATAACTTCCTCTGAGTGCCACCCAGGCCTTCCTGCATCCCTGCAGAAGGGCTCCAGCTCCCAAAGATTCAGGGATCGAGGCAGGTGTCCAATATCCATAAAAAGGCTGTTCAGAGAAGCCTTGATCTTGGCTTTTCTTACAGGCTAGCTCAGCTGTATCAGCCCTTATATTTCCCATATTAATAACCTTGGATGTCTCCAGAAAGCCTAAGCAGGCTGCAGGACTCATGAACCTGAAACCCAAACATCATGGTACTGGGACCTTGGAAGTCAGCCCAAATACACCTCTCATCCCCTGGGCAAACCGGCTCCTAGCTTGCTGCTGCTGAGGATCCACCCCATGAAATAGACATAATGAGGAAATTGTGTTTTCTTTTAATATATTTTCTGTGATTTTTCATATTGTTAATGGGTTCGATATTTTCAGCCTACAAAACTAATACTACAGTTTTTTAGGTACCTTCAGGGAATACCTCTGTGTATCTTCCCAAATTACCACTCAGCATTTTGAAGGACTTTTTTTTCTTCCTCTACATATACTGCATTCTCAGTGTGCTGAACAGCTTGCTTTGCCGTATTCCAAATGATATGACAGAGGTCATCTGTTATGAGCTGCTCAGAGAGGTATTTAGAGAAATAAAACATATTTCCAGTTTTCAAGAGAATGAGATGCCATGACTCTTTCAAAATAAGGATTTTGCAGGTTTCCAGACAGAGCCACAACCACCCTTGGCTCTGGCCTCTCAGAAGGCACCAAACCTCCCTGTGCAAAGATGATGCCATCACACTGGCATGTCCCCAGCCATCAGGGCCGCTGTAGATAGCCAAGATTGGGGTCTTCAAGTACAAGGCACAGGCTGCACTGTGTGGAGGTAAAGAGAGGAATGGATTCTTTTACTGTCATTGTTGGACAGCATCTGCTTCATTTCAGCTTACCAGGAGAGAAAATACCCTGTCACAGGCTACCGGGTGCAAGCCATCAGTGGCAGGCTGTTGTGGGGAAGTTAGGGTTTAACATCCTGGCACTGGAATTTCTCACAAGGAGGAAAAATGGCTTTGCTCAGCTCTGAGGAAAAGCTCCTTCAAGAGAAGCTGGGTAGAGGCATATGCTATGTTGGTACACTTCAGTGCAGAAAAGGTCCAGCAGACTTATTGAGATGAATGCATGGACACGCATCTCGTGCCTAGGTCTATCTATTGCTAATATACTGAAAAAGTTCTTTCTTCTTTTCTGGTGGTTTTTTTTTTTTCTTTCTTCTTCTTCCTTTTTTTTTTTTTTTTTTTTTTAATGGAAGGGAAACATTCCTGGGAATGGGACCAAGTTATTGCAGAACCAGCTAGAGTTTGTTTCCTGTACAGAGATGGAAAACACTGTGCTGGGATGCAGAGATACATATTTAACTGCTTGTTATACCAAAAAAACCCCTGTGTTTAACAGTTGGACAAGAATCTGAGCAGGAAATGAATCAGATCATTATCATATGCCATAAAAACATCAGAATTTTTGTATTCATTCCAAAAAAAGACAATGCCAGCATGTATTTTGCACAGGTAGTTCAGGCTTTGCATTCAACTGCTACCTCTCTATCTGATGCCATGAAGTATTTCAGACATGACAGTGCATTTCAGAAAGAGAAAACCAGTCCATTCCAAATCTCTATTTTCAGTTAGTCAAGACATCAGGAGCTCTTTCTTCAGTGCAGTTACTTTTCTTGATTTATCACCTATCAAAGCTTCATATTTTTAAAAAACAAGAAAAAAACCCCAAACACCTAATGAGCTGTTTCCCAGGTCTTTTTTGCATTGGAAGAACGACATGTTTCATGAGTTTCTTGCAGGGATTATTTCTATTGTGTTCTTTTGCAACTATATAATTTTTTAAACCAACTTTTTAGAAGCTTGAATACAGCAGAGTTGTAAACACTCATAAACCCAGTAATTTTTACTAAAAATGAAAACCCTGATCATAAAACAATGCCAATATTTGAAAAGTGAGTATTGACACTGACAGAGCCACCAAAACATCTTCAAATAATTATATATTTCCAGTATCTGACCATTTCTCTGAATTGAGCATGATTCAAACCAGACATCCCAAGCTGATTTTCAAGTACACACTCAGCTATTTTAACCATTCCTCATAAATTATCCTCAGATTGAATCTCTTGCTCTTCTGTAAGTTTTCTTGAGTGTAGCAGTACCAGTTTAGTAACGACAGATTCAGAATGGATGGTGTAACTGTTATACCTATACTGCAGTATGATTTCTGGTCTTTATCTCAGTGTCTACAGAAAGAAACAGACCATACTAGGGGAAGAACTCCCAAAACAAAATGCTTTCTGCTGCTGTGAAAGCCCACATTTACAAACTTTGAGTTGAATTCCTCTCTAGCATCTAAACAATGTTACCTGGACATGGTTTGTAAGGCACGGCTGTGCTGTGGCAATGCAGATATGTCTCTGATGGACTGGAGATGCCTGCAGCAAGCCCTGCTGCAGCTGACCACACTCTCCCAGAGTCAACAGCTTTGATGCAAAATTATTCTCTTCTCTCTCCTCTTCTCTCCTCTTCTCTCCTCCTCTCTCTTCTCTCGCTTTTCTCTCTTCTCGCTTCTCTCTCCTCTCCTCCTCTCTCTTCTCTCTCTTCTCTCGCTTTTCTCTCTTCTCGCTTCTCTCCTCTCCTCTCCCTTCAGGTTTTGTTTCAATGCACTGGTTTCTGCCAGAGCATGATGTCCGTTTGAAGAAAGGGAGCACAGGTCAGGCAGCAATAACATGGACATGAGAGGAAATAGTCCTTTCTTAGCAATATCCCATTACTCCAAAAGCAGTGGTCCAGAAACACTGCCAATGCTGTAGACCTTTTAGCAGGACTTAGGAACTCCAGGAGAGACCAAAACCCCTGGTGCAATAGGCGATTGCAAGCACAGTGTAACAGAAAACAACAACAAAACCCAACCACTCTTCACTTGAAAGCAAGTAGGGAACTTAACACAGATTGCAACAGGAGGTTGTAGTAATGCTAAAAAGACATTTGTAGATCACTAGTAAGTGTAGGAGGCACAGTAATTCATGTTTTCAGGTAATTTGCTCTGTAGTTCACAGCTTTGGGTCAGAAGTTATCAAAGCAAGAAGGATCAAAGGAATAGTAAACCCAACCAATTTTCATCTCAACAGCTGAAACTACAGGACAAGAATAAGTTGGTTCAGAGGGTAATAAAATTTGCTTATCTGACATCTGCTGAATAGGAAAGAGCATCAAGTTAGGTGCACTCTCTTACCTTGTATCAATTCAGGTAATATTCCTCCAACGCTGAACTCATTGTAAGGTTTGTACCTGTAGGCACAAAAAGATCTTTGTTTCTTTGAGTCCTAGCATCCAGCATTTAACAACTCTTACCCAATAGGTTGGCCACCCAGTTTGTTTTCAGCTTTTAACTTACATAAGTATCAGTATAAAGATTCTTTTCCATTTGTAGAAATTCCGTTACATTTGCACTTCTTTCATGTGCTATTTTTATGACATCATTTAAAATTAATCTCCTGTATGGTCCATGATTAATAGGTTCAACAAATTTCTTTTCAAATCAGTCCTTCAGAGTACTTGATTTCTCTGGGGTTGGTTCCCAGATGACACTGGAACCAAAAGGCCAAGCAAAGCATACTGAGATGCATGACCCACTGTTTTAGAAGACTCCCTCTCCACCACCTCTCTGGTGTTTCCATCTCATAGTGTCCTCTCTGATGTTTGCAAACCCTGCCAATTGAATAATATCTTTCAAAAGCCACTAACAAAAATGCAGAGACCAATGGGATGAGGGACGGATGAGGTGAAGGCTGGTTAGATTCCTTTCTCCTACTGTTGAGAGGTCTCAATTTTTCTGTAAAATAAGTTTTCCTCACAACTTGTCATGATGAAGCAAACCCTGTGAATGAGTTTGACTTGTTCTCTGTTTCTACAGGTGGAGAAATCCTGCCTTCAAGCTGGGCAGCCTCATCTCTCTCACAGGGAGTTCAGCAAGGAGCTGGCAAGCTGGTTTGCTGGACAAAAACACCTATGAGCTCCTAACTTCTCACTGAGGAACAGGACAACATTGATACCACTGACTCACTCTGAGGAAGTCAAGCCTGAAACTGGATTAAGGGAGGATGGAATGTTTTCATCCATTTTGGCTCTGTACCTCTCCTCCTGCTGAAACAGCCTCCTGGCCTTGAAGGAACTGCTTTGTACGCTGCTCTGCCTTTTACTGCTGCTAGGAAGTCCCCAAAAGAAACACTCCCATCCCCCAGGAATGCCACCAATCATAAAATAATCCCTCCCCATTTGCTTTCCCTAACACTTCTGGCACAATGACAACTACACACACTGCCAAAGTTAACAAGCAGGCACGCTAATCCCTCCTCTTACTAGAGTCTTTCCAGACCTGCCTAAGCTTTCTGCCAGTGGCTGCGTACGGGGGCAGATTTGTCTCTCAAGGCGATTCTTTATAAGCCTATCTTCAGGAGAACAGCAAGTGAGCACCTAATCTGAAATGACTAAAGCATGTGAAGGCAAGGGACCAGCCTTGTCATGCAGCTGGCTTGTTCATTTGCAATTTTTCAGTCAGGTAGTTTACTTTGGCTGGTTGTCTTTGGTAAACATCACACAACACTGAAACCAGGAAATACCCAAATATAAATAAAGAAATGGCGATTACTAATAGGTCTTCCTTTGTCTTCCCAAAGATCAGCCATACTCAGGACCCATCCTGCCATCCCAAGAGAAGCAAAACCTCCCAGGGGCATGTCAAGGGTGAAAGACACCCCCAGCATGGGAAGCAGCCGGGACAGGGGGACTTGCTGGAGGGTCAGCAGGGTGCTTCTGGCCTCAACGTTGCCAGCCTTGTGTAACCACCACCACGCCTGCACGCTCAAGTGGTTGGAAATTGCACGATGAGGAAAGGCCTCACCCCAGCTGCCCTCGAGGCATGGGGAGATCAGAGGCTCACTGTTGTGCCTCTGAAGCTCCTCTGTCCTGTTTCATCCTTCAAGGTTTGCACTTCCCACTCCCAAGTTCAGCCAGGGGTTTCCCCTGTAACTTTTGGCATGAAAGAGAACAACTTTGTAGATAAAGCTGCACCTTTAACAGTGCATTTACTCTCTGATTAGATGGACCCCTGCTGCATTTGAGGGGAAATCAGATAGTGAAGGTGCTGAGGTGCTGCAGGGCTGCCTGTCTGGAGAGAGGCTTGTATCCATCTCTCTTTGCTCTGTTCTCCCTCCTCCAGGTCAGAAAGCCAAAATATGGTACAATGAGACCAGAGACAACAAGATCCCCCATCCCCCCACCCCCGCCCCCAGGGCAGTGGCAGAGAGCTGGGTCGCTGCAAGCACGTGCACTTAGGCTGGCCTACACATTTGGCAGGCAGCAGAACAAGACTGCTCCTCCACGCAGAGGCCCTGGCTTTGCCTGGCTCTGGAAAGTCATAATCTTCTGTCTAAGAGGCTGTGGCAGGGTGAAATCACCAAGACAAGCTGCCACAATTGCTCCTTTTCCTACAATAAGCAGGATACATGCAGAAATTCAGGGCAGCTACCCCATGACTGTGCTCCAGTCTGGTGGCAGAGGGGATTCTTTTGGAACCCAAGGGCTTCCTAAACCTCTGTAATCACTACTATGACTGAGATACAGAAGAAAATGAGGTGTTACTTTCTCCTCTTCCAGGCGTGTTTTCTGAAAGAGCTAGGTGATTAGGAACTGGATTAAGCCTTGCAGAAAAGATGGGCAAAGAAGATAGAGGCAAGAGCTTAACCGTGGGACATTGGCAGGAACAGTTGGCACCAGGTGAGCTGAGGCATCCTGAGCATTCTCAGAAGCAGAGCCAGAGGCTCAACAGGAACTGTGTTATCTAAACCCCAGGGCCTCCAGAGATGAGGTTCTGAGTGAATATGTGACACCTGAGAACTAAATGCTAAACTTTTAGATGTCTAAAGGGGCAGCAGGATCCCAAATTTTGCCCAACTCTCTCTCACAGGCAAGACTGTGTTGTCTGTTTCTTAAAGAACATCACAAATGTCACTAAATGGGATTTGATGACGATCTACCTACCAAAAGAAAGCTAACCTTCTTCCCTTTTCTCTTTATCATAGGAGACGCATTAAGGTCTAATGTGGGTAAAATGGAATCTGTGGAAAAATTCCCTGCCACAGATATTTTGCACAATTTTTGGAGGTAACATTCACCTCCAGCTTCCTGAATAGGCCTTCTGGCAATTCAGCTCCAGGCCATTTTGATGGGAAACAAAGAGGACAGGTACCATTCCCAGATCCAGAGGTTTCTTAACTGTGCCCTGTATTTCCATCTCCACTGCCAAAAATACACGCTTCAATTAAGCTAAGTAAAAGGTTAGACTCCTTAAAAACAAACAGACGTGCATGTAACAAACCAGGCAAACAAAACAGAAGTCTGTCCTGGGAAGCCAAGTTTCAGTAAGGTAAAAAAAGGTGCCAAGAGTCACGGTGCACACAGCAGCATTCCCCTCTGATGACATGGGCTTTGGCTTGCAGAGCAGAGCAGCGAGGCACAGGAGAGAGACAGACTTTAAACCAGCGTTCAGTGTTTGTGGAAAGCAGAAGCAGCTGTTTTGCAGACAAACTAATAAAATTCACCATCTCACATAAGAATAAGCTTTAGATCAACTGTAATGCTGAAAAAGTCTGGACTCCAAAAGGTTTATTCCAGCTCAGGAAAAAGTACCTTTTCTGCCCTAAGAATAAATTGTACCACTGAAAAAAACAAACCAACCAACCAGTTTTCAGAATAAATTGTACAACTGGAGGCCTGTTTTCTAAGCTTGCAGCAGCTGGCACACATTTCCACCTGCTGCTAGGCAGCACTGCAGTTCCCATGGGCTTGGTCATGGTAGACATCATACAGGCAGCCAGTCCAGACCACCACATTGCAGCGCAGAGCTAAATTGTACTAAGTCAGGCATGATATAGTCTATCTTCTCCCTATCTTTTTATGGAACTTAGATACCCATGAGCAAGTGGATTGATCTAAATAGGGGTGGATTCCGACATACTCAGCCCCTTGAGGAGACCTGGGCAGCTCCACAGGCTTCCTACTTCTTTCTCTCATGAAATGCTTCCTTACCAGACGTTCTCCCAGACCCCAGACTTGCAGACTTGTCTTGATGAATATGCACTATGTTTGAGGCAACACTGTAGTAGTAACTACTCACCCCACCCCCCAAAAAAACCAAAACCATACCAAAACCAGAGCAGTCATTAGGCTTTCCTCACTGTAGGAGTACATGAGGGATTTTAAAATGGGCAAGTCAGACCCATTACTGTAAAGATACATTTGGTCTGCCATCTATTAAAACCCAAGGCTTTGTGTGCCTGGCAAGTGCTTCAAAGTTGTTCTTTTGATCTTTGCAAAGATAAGACTGTAATATTTTTGTAGGTATATGAGAACATTAGTTATTGGACTAGTTAAAAACCACTTAACTTTTGAAACTGGTGCCATCTGGTTCCTGTTTTTTATTTATAGAACTCAATACTCAGTCACTTGAGGACTCCTCTAACAAACTCTATACAAAATATCACTGATGCTTTGGCCAAGACAGCGGAACTTGTGCTTGACAGGTCTGTGGATGGGGCTGGTCAACTGACAAAGCACTGCTCGGACAGGAGAAAGTAAGGAAAAGGACAGAAGAAAGGTCATCTAGATTTTCTTTCATTCATCCTCAAATGAGCTCTTTGGAAAGAGGAATGCTGTCTTGGTTAAGCTTCTTGGTTAAGCTTTATTATGGCAAGCAAGGTTCTTACAACCAAAACCAAACCTGCAGTTTACTAAGCCTGGAGGGTGCTCAGAGGCTTACCTTTAACTAAGGAAACTAATAAATAGGAGTTTAAAAATACTTTATATTTCACTTAATTTTGAAGCATTATTTGGTCCTCAAAAAACTGTATGACAAATTTTAGGCCTTAAACTGATAAATTATTAAAAACCTTTAAAGTGAACAAAAAGGTTCCTTTCTTAGAAAAAAACAAAACCAAACAATGAACAAATCCTTCACCAACCAGTGAATGTGCAGGCCACCTGTAAAAGGCACAAAGGTCTCTCTCCTTAAGGACACTGTAAGCTGAGAGCTTCCACAAGCTGCACGTTGCTGTAGGGTATCAACCTGGGTCATGAAGTTCAGCTATTGCAAGGGACAGACAAAACCACGCCAGTGAATCTTGCTCAGAAGGCAGAAATACTTACAGAGAAGAAAAGCTTGTGTCACCATAAGCTCAGCCCCCACCAGCTGTCCACCCCCAGCACATCCATCAAGTCTTTAATTTGTGTCCCAGGAGTCTGCCTGTGATCGGGAGCATCCATCCTGTAAGTCAAGGATGGCTCAGGCCAGGCCACACAGAGCCACGACATTTAAGGCTGCAACTGAAAGCGTAAGCAAACCCTGAAGGTCTGGAGAGAGGGAGACCAGCTGTGTTTGCTGTGGGGTAGCAGTGGTGAAAGCGATAGCAAAGAGACAGAAGAAAAGTGTTCTGTGGGATCTGTGCTCACCAGAGCAACAGCGACGTGGGAAAATTGTACAACTGACCCCAGCTTAAGCAGAAGATACCTACAGTCTGATTTCTTCCAGCCCTGGCAAGATCATTGCATGCCAAGGACATAGAGATGGATAAAATGGAAACCCATTACTCAGTCTTTCAGTGAGTGCATGATCTGAATGCAAAACTAACAGCGGGAGCCCAAGGGCACGCTCAGTGTGTGCCTGGTATCCTTAGCCCTTGGGAAGGGGTGGTTGGTGCCTGACTAAAAGCTAATAACTGAAGGAAGAAGGTCTGAGGAGAGCAATGGGAAGGTTACGGTGTTTTCTGCCACTTCGGCAAGCCTCCCTTATCAGCTTCAGCATCTGGTTTGCACTCTTCGGCACTTCCTACACTGCACCAAAAAAACACCTTTCATCTAACAAGGCTAGACCGAGCAAAGTGAAACATTTCTCTCCCTAAAGCAGAACCAGCAGTCGCAGCAGGTTCTTGTAGAATGTTGATGTCCAAGCGCTTTGCCATGGCACCTGGACATTGTTTCGAGACAGCTCTGCACCACAGCACCCGCTGATCCCCAGCCCGGTGAAGGCATCCCACCTTCCATGTTGCTGCTTCCAGAAGCCAGAGCAGGTCCAGCGAGCAGTCTTCCTCCACATCTGTGCTAACAAAGACGTGCAAAAACATTGGCTTTCCTTCGCAAACTGTACAGTCAGTCAAATTAATACCAAACAAATGGATCTCAGCAAACCGAGCACGGTTGGAGAAACGAGATCTGTCAGAGCCTGTCACCCCACAGTACCCCAGAGTGTGGCGGGGACGGTTGGGGTAGGGACCATCACCTTCTTGAAACCATTGCACACAAGTTGGGTTTCCCAAAGAAGACAGGGGCTTTTCGGTCACTCATGGAGGTGATGTGCTCCTTCCAAGACTTGTAGACGTATGTACTTGGTTGTGAGCCAAGCCTAGCTGCTGGTAGTTTAGCTGACAATAATTAAATAACCGGTTTATGCTAGATGAGAAGCTCCTCCACACCAGCTAGAGAAGTTCATCTGGCACCAGTTCACGCACTGGGGAGGCCCCTCATTCCAGGCCTGCATGGTCGCCGCTCATGCAGGTTGCTGACAGCCTCCAAATAACAACAACAGCAGAGAGGTGTGGGACTGCATGGAAATGCCAAATCACCATTGCCCCCAAGCAAGGCTGCAAAAACCCCAAACAGCCCAAGGAACAGCTCCTGTGCACAATTGTGGGAAGCAGGCAGGAATGTCTGCTCCTCAGAGCAAACCCAAAGTTAGAGAATTTGTACTGCTGCTGTTGAAGAAAGCAACAAGAAATGAAATTCAGCAGAGGTCACAGAAAAAAAACAAGCTTCATGGTGTGCAACCCACAGCAACCAAGGGGGTATTTCTGTCAGGCAGGCACAGACAGACAACTTTTGCAGGGAAACCCACTCCGGAGATGGAGGGAGGAGCAGTAATATTCGTCTTTCAGCAGCAAGGGAGTGCCTGCATCCCTGCGTTAGTGATGAGCTGCAGGGGTGGGTGCGAGCTCCCAGGGCTTCAGCAGCAACAATGCCTTGCAGGGCTGGGATGATAAATCCTCCCCCTGCTCTTCTCTTTCCACTCACCCACAATGGGGTGGAGCACAGTTTGCCCATTGCCTCCTGCTCCTCTACATCCCCCAACTCGTGGAGTCAGGGAGCATCACTGGGTCTTGCCTGACAGAGCCTCCTCCCATGCAGGTCAGAGCAACTGCCTCAACCAATGCCAGGGACCCCCTTCTCCAGCTGGAATACCTCTGCCAGCCTCCACCTTTCAGAAAGGTAGGGTGAGTGTTGCCCTGGTGTTGGGACAGAGGAGGGCCATGCCAGCACAGCAGACTTCAGGAGGTGGTGACCCTCAGCCCAGCCTGTCCTGAGCCATTTCCTCCATGGAAGTGGACAGGCAGACTGAAGAATGAGATGGGGCAGAGGAATCAAAGGTACAATTAAAACATGCGTGTGCTGATGGGAAGGTGCTACCATGTACCTTTTCCACAAATTGCCAAAAGCAAAGCAAGCACGTGGAGAGGGCAAAAGGAGATGGAAGAGACGGGATGACCAAGAAAAATAAACCATGGGTGTTCCCTGAAGCTGGAAAAGAAGAAAACAAATGCTGGAAAGCAACACCCAACCTAACACCATAAACCAGCCCAGTGCTCACCTGGTAGCGCTACGGTGACAGCTCAGCGTGAACCTACGCAGGGCTGCTGATGCTGTGGCTTCCCATGCAGCACCAGGGCTTCTCCAGAAGCAGACAGAAGTCGGGTGCTAGAGCTAAAGGCATTGTCAGCACAGATGGTGAGCACCTCTCTGCTTCCTCCTCTTCAGCAGATTAAGATAGTTAACAGCTCTCTTTAATGAGCTCACTTACACCCTGGCAATCAGACCTCTGCGGCTTTCAGGCTGATTTCTGCAAGTGGCAACAGGAAGTTGCTTGCTGGTCATTGCTCCTTCAAGCAGCTGGAATAGTCCTGCCTGGCCAGGTCCAGCTGCAGGACCTGTAGGACAGATCCCCAGTTGCCACTGTGCCCGTGACAAAGACATGAGCAAGCTGTGCTCCCTGTCTGAGCTTGCCTTTGGGGATTTGTGCTGTCCCCAAGGCTTTGAACCCCACTTGCAATACTAGCAGCTCAGTTTGGCCAGTCTGTTGCTTCCAGGCAGTTCAAATCTGTCTCCCAGGCCAGCCCAGGTGCAGCCAGACTGCTGGGCAGTCCAAGTCCCTCCCTGCAGAAGCAAGCTCAATACAGTACCAGTCCCACTGACCAAGAAGCAAGGTCCCAGTGGAGCATTGCCCTCTCCTACAGGCAAGCTGCCTTGGATGCTCCTCTTCCCTCAGCTCTCCCGTTTAACACTGTGAGGGGCTTGCAAATCTCAGCTGCAGGAGGAGCTTGCTGCAGCCTGGCAAGGCTAGGGCAGCTGAACAGCCCTGCAGTAGATACTGGCTTTGTCCAAATTCTGTCTCTCATAGTACTTCATGCAGTGTGCCAGGAATATTCTCTGGCTCCAGGATGGAAATACTGAACCGGGCAGGTAGGCTTGGCCAAGATGCCCTCTGCAAATCAAGGACGATGATAACCTAGTACCCCCAGTTCCCAGTGCACATCTAAGAAGTGACAAATCTGCTGCGAGCCTAGAGCAAGGGTGGCTGTTGTTTCTTCCGGGTCTCTTCTTGGGAAAACACTGAATGTTTTGAGTTAATGGAGCATTTGCATAGAGATATAAAGCAACACTGAACACTTGGAACTGCCTATGCCTTTTTCCCCCCCCCTCCATCACCATCCCTATTAGTGGACTGTGCAAGTTACTCTCATTTTATACTGGTATTTTGTTTTTCCCTTTGCACTCTTTAAGCATTTATTGGGTTAACTGAGAACTTCTTTTGCTGAAGTTTCTCCAAAAAAAGATGATACCAGTTTCACAGAGATCAGTGAAGCTCATGATCCTGCTATAAGGAATTCCTGGCACAAGGCAAGAAATTAGGAATTATTTTGCTCATGACAATGAGATGTCTTTAGAGCAACATCTCCAGTTTCACTCCATGATTATAATCAATTTGGTACAAAGAAATGTGTAGCTGAATTATTCATTTCATCTTCCCCTTTACTGTAGGAGAAATGAACCCAAATCCACTTGCATGCAGGGGATTGTTAATTAAGCTACAGATGTCTCCTGATGGCAGCAATTATTCCTGGTAACCTTTAAATAACAATAACTAAGGAATGTAAAGTTATATGGAATACTTTGCCTAATACAACACAGCTCCCAGGCGAATTACTTCTTGATCGGTTCTAGTTTGATTAAAGAGAATGTTTTCTTTCTTAGCACTATTTCTCCAAGTCCTTTGTGGCTCATTTCCCTTGTCTTTTGCTGGCACTTCAACAACTCTAGCCAACTTTCTCACAAAAGTTTTCTTTTCCAAACATTTTTAACTTGTTGTTGTTGTTCTCCTTGAACTCTCCACTGTGTTTGCTTGGTTTATTGCACGGTTCTTTTCCTCTCTTTTTCAGTGGTTTATTCTGTTTAGAACATACACATTACTTACAACAGGGACTCAGTGTGGATTGGAACTCTGTAGGGTTGGGTTGTTGTTACAGTTTGTTGCAGATAGAAGAAAAACATCTTATGCTGGTACTTGAGGAAAAGCTTCACTTCAGTGCATGGAAAATACAGATCTCCTTAAAACAGTTAATGGAATTAACAGAATGAACTGGGCCCACCAGGTGCAGCTTTGCATGTCCTGTCTCCTCTCCCTTACCTCTTTGCATGCCCAAAATGCAATCAAATACGCCATTCAACAACATTATTCAGGGAATAAAGAACTTCATTGCATTTCAAATCAATTGTTTTTTTCTTTTCCTCCATATTTATTGTGTTTGCACTCCCACTTTATTCCCTCTGCCATAGGCAAGAGGTGCACAGAAAGCACGTCAAAGTTATGGCTACTTCTCCTGGCTTAGTACTGATTTCAGGAGCATCAAAATTCATATGAACACATGAACTTCCCTTCAGAATCACAAGCAATTGTGACTAAACTCCAGAGCCAAACAGATTCCCGCCCAGCACGACACATCATGGAAGATAGCCAAAGGCTCCAGGCGCTAGTTTCTGATCACACCAGCAAAACACCACGGTTTTGAAAAGCACTCAGTGACGTGCCCATTTTTCTGACATCGAAACCAAAAGAAGGCTGAGGAGCACCTTCTCCATGGGCAGTTAAAGCAGGTAAACGTAGCAGCTTTTGACCTGCCCACCCAGTCGCTCTCTCCTTCTGAGCTAAGTGTGTAGCTGGCAGGGTGTCTTTCAAAGAAGCTTTCTTTGCAGGAACTGTTGATTTACTGAAACAAAGTGGGTTTTTTTGAGGAAATTCACTGTTTCTGGAGAAATATTTCAAGACCTGGAATTGCATTTCTGGTTGAAACCAGCAAGTCCGATAGCTCATCAATGTGGCGAGACCAGCAAGGCCAGACTTTAGGTCTGGGAGCTCAGCCTGCTGAGTAGTCTTGCACACAGGCTGTCAGCTATTTTGCAGTACCTTTTCTGCCCTGCCTTTGAATAACAACAAACGTGAAAACCTGAACATTTTGTGGTCAAATAGTTCTTGTTCTCCAGTCGGTGTTCAAAAGGCCAGAGGAAAACAATTAGTAGCAAAAATCAAGGAACTAGCTCGAGTTCACAGATTCCTCAAAATGGTGACTGGACCCTGGTGGTCTCTAGCCTGACCTCCCACAAGGAGCAGGACTGCCACCACCACCAAAGCAGGCTACATGTGGCTTCATTCAGCCATGTCATGAACACCTCCGAGCATGGAGATCTGTCCACCCCTCAGAGCAACCCATTCTCCTGCAGCACCACCCAAGTCCCTTGAGTTCAACCTGAACCTCCCATGCCACAACCTGTGACCACTGCCATTTGCCCCAATGCCTGCAGCCACCACACAGGCTTTGGTTCTACCATCTTTATGGCTCTCCTTCAAGCAGCTGTATGAGGCTGCTAATGGCTTCCCATACACTCTCTTTCCCCAGGGTTAACAAGTCCCCTTGTTGAGGACGTGTCTGCATCTAAGGGATCCCTTCCCCTTTTTCTGCCACCTACGAGTGACGACACACGGGCATGCTCTGCCATGCCAGAACCAGGGGCTGCACAGGAACAGTCAAGCAGAGACAGCTTGCACAGTGGAAAGATCCAGTCTTGAACAGGGTGGCAGCACTTCCTTGGTTGCCTCTCCCACTACAAAGATTCAGTCTCACAAACCAAGCTAACACAATGCTGTTCTGTTTTGGAGAGTGGTGTGAACTCTGCTCTCAAAGAAATAATTGTTCTGGTTTGAGCTTTGGCATTTTAAACAAGGGCAATTAAACGCTCTGAAAATGCTATTGCAACATGAAGGCTAAAAATATAAACATAAAATTTCAAGAGTCACTCGCAAGAAAAGCTTCTGAAAGAAAAGCCCACCCACCCACACTTGCACAAGCATAACATCGTCCAGGTGACAGCTTGCATTTTGAAGCCAGATAAACAAGCCACAACTCAGCACCCCCCCGCCCCCCGCCAGATGTTTACAGCCACAAATAACTACGTCAGCAGTAGAAATGGCACCGCTTGGAAAACCTCTGATCTGCATCAACAGGTAGGTCCCCAGCGTTACTCTCTGGTACAGATGCATGATGGGTACATCTGACCCCTAGCTGTACTTTGGTCCAGGCTGACTAAAAAGCAACAGGCCTTGTGCCCTGTGGTGAACCAGTGAGCGGGGAAGCTCCCATCTCAAGTACAAGGGAGTGAAGGTGCCTTACATTTTGATTGATGGTTTCAAAGCCCCAAAATGCAAGATAGCCAAAGTACAGGATAACAGAGCTAAAACAAAGGCATCTATCTTGTCTATACTACTGATGAGCAGCCAGCTACTTCACTCTATAAATATTACCATCAGGATGAGCCGTTTGAGCTCCCCCCTTGAACTGAAGCTGGACTGCCTGCCAAGTAACTCTCACCTTGAGCAGGGACGCCTCTCAAGGTCTGAGATCCCTTACCCGAGGCTATGAGATCCCTTACAAGAGATCCTCGGTAAGTGACTGATGGCACGGTGAACTAATACTAATGAAACATCACTCAATCCATGTAGCTACTCAATAGAAATGACTACAAGCTTTGTATAGATAATTCCACTAGACATCAACTGTTCAAGCCTGAGATTGGACCTGGCCACACCTAAGCTCCATCAGGAGTTTAGAAAGCAAGGTGGTCCTCTCTGAAACTCATGACCCTCAACAGGAGGGTCTTCCTTACCCTTTGCATCTCCAGTCTCTGTGTGACTCATTCTAACTTGATTCTACCTCCATTCTCCCTCATACATTTCTTCCATGCAGTAATGAATAAGGTGAATCTTGCCATCAAACTTACTGAAGCTTGGTAAACCAGTGTTAAACTTTGTTAAATTCCATCAAATTTATTGAACTCTGTCAAATAGTTGTTTTACCTCAATGAAACATAATGCTGCTTCTCTCTTCTGAGTGAGATTGATCCGTGACAAGATGCAATTACTTACAGGTAAAAGTTTGTACCTACAAATGCTAAACCACTCCTCCTTTATACAACAGAATGCAAACTTCAGAAGAAACGTGCAGTACAGGTTCATAGATGCTTTTAAGAACCTAATACTGTTCTTATTCTTGATTTTTTTTTTTAAATTTATAGCCTTCACCTGACAATAACAGCGTCCTGAATATGCTTTGCTTTTTCAAATGCACTGAATGCTCAGACTTCAGTAAAAAAAAAATTTATTTTCCATATAAAAGTGCCAAAATATCCACCAACATTGTAATCTATTCAACAACCAGCTTAGTCTAGTAATCAAAATTGCAAGCATCTTTATTCACATTTTAAAATCAAATTCCTTTCACACGTTTCCACAGTAACCCGAGTCCCTCGAAAGTGGGTAATTTGCATTTCGATTGGCTGCTGTAGTCCATATGTCCAAGTTCATGTAGGCACGGAAGGGGTTAAACCTTGGATAGTATTCCTGCTTACACATAACTGCCTGGTTCTCCACATGGGTTGAGTGTTGGGTTGTGGCACTGATGGGGCAGCAGCTTTCATAAACATCACTCTGAGGTGCCCAGATGGAACCAAAAAGTCCAGACATTGGAGACAAGCTTCGGGTGCTTGAGAGGTAGGGCTGTAGGGCAAGATAAAATCGGCATGGTAAATGCAACATGGACCACTTGTCAAAGAAAATGTGGAAATGTAGAACTAAATGGCAGGAAGCAGCATCCACGTAGAGAACTTCAGCAATACGCAAGCAGAAAATTGCATACAAGTTTCCAAAGCAACGTGGTTGCTGAAAATATTACAGCAGCATCAGCGTGTATGTGTAAAGGCACTGTGCTAAATAAAGCCATATGAAGCTAATCAAGCTCCTCCCTGCATGGCATCGATACTTCTCTAACAGAAATGTAATATTCAGTTCTGGTCAGGCTGTTCAAAGACAAGTAAGGGAGAAATGGAAGACATGTGAAGAGCATCGTGCATGTTTCAAGAGTTAAAAGGGAAGGATGCCTAAGAAATGTCCAGAAAAAGGTTGAAGTATGTGTCAGTACTGAAAGACTCAGCATGCTGGGAGCAGAGAGGGATATTCCATATGGAAAAGAGACTGAAATTGGGAGCTAGGGAATTTAGTTAGAAAATTTCAAAAAGCTTATAAAGGATCTCCTGGAGAGCAAGATGTGTTAGTTTGCGAGGAAGTCTCTCAGAGAAGGTCATGGAAGTCTTGGGACTTTTAAAACTGAATGAAACACTGAAATGTATTGTGGGGAAAAGCTCGCCAGGGAAACAAACTGAATTATCTAATGTATTTTCCAATCTCTACCTTCTGTGTTTCCTAGCATTACTGAATAAAATACGAAATAAAGCCATGTTTATTTTAGGAAACAGTCTTCTACCAGTTTTGCCACTTTCCAACACCGCGTAATTTTCACTTTTGCAGTTGGAACTATTTCTTGGTTTATTTGGTTAGTTTTATTCAAATAAACCTACTGTAATTAAAAAAAACCCCCAACCAACCAAACCAAAACAAAAACCCAACAACTAAAAACCTCAAACTCTAAAATAGAAGATTTTTTTAACACAAGCAGAAGAGAAGGTGGTTACAGTTAAAGACCACCTTGAACTGAAATCACTGCCTTGCACTATGGGATGATATAAACATGGCCAGTCTGGAGCCTAACAGGTCAAAGTCAGCATTCGGAAATCTGCACAAATCCAGTTTAAATCACCTGGATTTCCTAGCAAAAAAAACCCTGTCAAAGTCACTGAGAGCAGTTGTCCATTCAGCTATAGAGTTTCCAAATCTCTCTCGGTTTTGCTGTCAGCACTTTTTGTGTTTTACCTTCATCTGGAAAGGTTGATTTTGATAGGAAAATTCTCAGTAGACTACGTAAGTCCAAAATGTTTTTTCCGTATGTAAGGTGATTTTAGCCAATTTTTCAAGCAAAAGATGTCTTAAAATTTCACAGACAAGGTCCAGTAACAACACAGACCAACAGCTGGGAAAAAGCCAGGCTACCGGCATCAAATACGTTCGTCAGGCTACTTTAAAGGGTTCATGAAGAACACGTGAGCAACAGGTAGGGGAAAACCAGCAATGCACTGGGAAGACTTTGAAGAGGCACAGGAAGGCAGCACCTTGCTGTGACAATACTCACTGTGGAGTTGACGTAACTGGCGGGCTCCCAGGTAGGTGGCATGTTGGGAGGGGCATTCCAGGTGGAGGGACAGTTCTGGTCAATGAAGGCTGTATTCTGCACCGCTGCAGTACCTGGGAAGCCACTAGGGTAGTTCATGTTTTCTGCAGTTTATAAAAGCAGGAAGACAAAATAAGGCTTTTGCAATGTAAGCACTACTGATATTTCTGTGGAGGAACATCAAATCTTCTCAGAGTGAGCACGGCTGGAACCGACCTATGTGACTTCTGGCAGGTTCAGGGCAGCGCAGCAGCAAAGCGTGACAATTTCTGTTAAGAAGACCACCACTCTGTGTTAGGGACCCACTAACAGATTGCTATCAGGAGGACAGGATAAAGAGTTGGCAACCTCTTGAATGGAGAACAGAGTCTTTATTAGCCACAGAACGTGCATGGCAGAGTTTACCCAGGCTTCACTGCCAACATACCTCAGCTCTAAGCACCCGAGGGATCACCGTGCTGCCTGTGATACTGTAGCCTGACCTTTAATTATTGCTTAGGTAATGTTAAAGAATTCTAAGCTGCTGCCAGTGTGTTTTCCAAGCCAAGAAACTCTAGCCTGGAAAGGTAATTGGTCACAAGAGGCATTCTGCTTCACACACTGGAAGGCAGAAGTCTGCCAGAGGGGAAACAAAGAAAATGGTGCAGAAAGATTTGTGTAATACTGTGGTCATGAGCATTTCTATTCCCTCTCAGACAGAGTCCTGGATGCTGGCTTTTCAGGCTTAATAACTCCATATGAAGATTAGTCTTCTCATCCACCACATGCAGACATTGTTTATTACTACAGAGCACCCAGTCAGCTGGAAACTGTAAAGTCCGCTTAAGCAATGAGCGCCCAGATGTTTGTAGACAAGCCCAGACTTTTGTTCTACAAAAGGTGAGAGAAAAAAAAACCCAACATGCTCAGTGATCGATCATAAGCTTTTTTTCATCCTACCTTCTGGAAAAGCACCATATTCATTCATCTCTAGTGGACAATACATGTTGGAAAACTGGCTGTCGCAAGCTGCATTCCAGTCGATGAAGCTGTCACAAGAGAAAGAAAAATCTGCTGTCAGAAACAATTTGCAGAACTTCTGAAAATTATTTAGAAATACTTATTTAATGTATAGCTGTCAGGTGCAAAATGCCTCTAACCGATGACACACATTCTGCTTGCCTATTCTGCCAGTATCTACTCTGTGCCACTACGTAATCACTACAGTGATTCTTTCACTGAGCTCTTTTTCCTCTGGGAGGGTGAATAACTTGTAGTGACAGCTACCAGAGTCCTACAACACCTAACTTCTTTGGGTGTAAAAAGAAAAGAATTGCACTTCTTTTCCACAACCATGGTAACAAAGTGAAATAATGTGATTTGAAACAGAAGGAAATGTAACGTGTTCCTCAAGCATTTGAATGCTTGAGATATAGCAGTTAAAAAGGGGATTTCTACTCTCCATACCACAAGCGTTAATGTCGTGTTAAACAATTACATTTGCTAAACTACACATTAATTTGTAGGGATTATATTTGTTTAAATTACAACAATTTTGTAATTTCAAGAAGACTTTCAAAAGTAATTCTTAAAGGTATGTCAGAAGCAAAACAAGCCCTGCTATGCAGGGAGCCTGAAGAAGCCCAAGTCTGGACCTAGTCTAGACAAGGTAGGCTTACAAAGGGATTTCATGTTGTGCTAGTTCAGTTTTACTATTCAGGCAAGAAGTTATTGTAAGTCATCCCTGCTACATATAAATAATTACAGGTGGTTTTGCATATAACGTCCAAATTAAGATGGTTTTATGAAAGCAAAGTAGCAGAATATAGAATCTGCCACAAATCACCATGTATTTCATGTGAGTCAGACCAACTGCTGGCCATCGCTTCCAATCAGTAGGGCTGCAGTTTGTTGACGTGACAGTTGGAAGGGAGGTTAGGAGGCTGGCTGGGATCACAAGACCATCACATGGGGATTTCTGTGTTACCACTGTCATTTTGGATGACAGGATACAACCTGAAGACCTGGCTGTATTTCACTGCTCTGTGGTGGCAGAGTATTTCTACACACTACTTTGTGGTGCACCTTTCATTACGACAATTTGCAGTGTGGAGAGTCTGAAGTACAAGAATTACCCAAGGTCATTACTACAGGAAGATCAACCCAAATCTACACAGAGCTCAAAAAAGACCTACTTGTATCCTTACACCATCCTCAAACAGGACCATTTGCCTTTACTTAACAATGTCTGTTCGTGTCATTTAACACGAGTACACGCTGCATTACACACCCCATGATATACAGAAGCTATGTGCTCAGCAAGAGGGCAACAAACTGAAAAGCCAAGCCCTCTGCCTGGCCATGCAAAAGAAGTTGAAGGAATTAAAAGCTTTTAAAAAAAAAAATATTTAAATAAAGTTGAAAAAAGTTCTGGAACATCTGTATATAAGCAGGAACACCGGTGAATTTGCAAAATTAATATATTAGCAAAATTGATGCACTAATGGAAGAGTATAAACAACTAGCACTAAGACTGAAGGGACAACAAGAATTTTACGTTAATTATCACTTGCCTTTTGACTATTTTAAGTTCAAGCACAGTCCTCTGCAGCATAGAAACTTGAACAAAGTGTTATCCACACTGTTTAGATAAAACGTAACTTGCCTGTTGTGGACAGAGGGGGTTTCTTGGATCATGCACGGTATATTATTTTCAAGGTTGTAGTTTAAGCTGTTTGTCAGGCAGACTGGCTGGGCAGGCCACAAGTCTCCTGTTGGGTAAAGACCTAAAAAGGGAAAAAAAGGGAATGAAATGCAGAACAGGAAGGAGGCTCCACAAACTCCAAATACCACGACAACACTTTATTCTCAAATTCACAATAAGGACTGCATGCTGGATAAAAAAAATCCAGAATTACTAACCAATCCTTTTTTTTGTGTGTCTTAAATGTCCATTTTCAAACAAATCTCAAATTTTTTTATTTCTTAAAAAAAATATATGTACAAAGACTTGAACTGAGAATCTGAAATTCAACCAAACAGGGCAAGAAATCCCTGCAGAGAGTCCTTAAGCCATCAGCTCTAAGCACCAAGGTGGCACCCCTCCTCATGAAAGGATGGATGGCAGGGAGGTGAACCCCTGACCAGCCTCCCCCTCACCCCCTCTCATCAAGTCAGAAACTATCTCTGAAGTCCAACTGCATGAATGCAGTGGCAACAGGGTTGGGTTTTTAACAGACAGAAGCCATTCACGACCAAACAATACGTGAACTCATTACAGCCGAGATATTCATTGTGCTGCTCTCTACGGACTGGGTGCCCTGACTGCCCACAGATACTTGGTTCCTATCAACTCTGTGAGAACAGGCAGCTGCAGAAAGGAAAAAATCCAAATTAACGGTTTCCATGACAGTTGCAAAGTTAGCTCTATTTGATTATTTTACACAATAGCTATGAGTATTGCTGCCGTGGAACAAAATTAATCAGCATTTGTATGCTACTACTCCTAGGTTAAACCTACAGCAGAAGGGACAGCCATGGGCAGGCAGTTCTGCTGCCCAAAGAACCACGTGTCCTGACCAGCTTTCAACCTACGCTTTACCACGCAGTCTATTGCTTTTATGAATCCCCAAAAAACCAAGTTAATATTACTTCCCTTTGAGATACAAACCAATGAAAACTCAAGGGTTTTAACAGACCAACCCAGTATCATTCGTTATTGCTTTCAGAGACAGCAAGTGCCAGCTGTGGAAGTTTTAGAGAGAAAAACTGTCAGATTTGATGACATGTTTCATTTTAACACAGCAACCAAATCTCTTGGATCTCCCAATCGCATTATTTTTGGACATAAATCAGTGTAAAGCAAGAGGAAGAAGGAACCAAAGAATACCTAAAATGTGAGTTGCAGGCTGAACGCTATCTTCACACAGAGGGGACGCAGAAAAAAATGTCAAGATTATAAGCTTTCATTTGCTAACTTCACTCTTAATTTATTTAGAAGTCAAGTTCTAGTAACAACATGTCCATGAAATTGGTATGTATAGGTATGTATCAGCAACATTACTTGACAAAGCATTCAAAAAAGCTTTGATAATAAAGCAACTGACCTTTATTTTTGTCAGGATCTGCAGCTATGTCAGTGAAATTGGGACATAAAGTTTCAGGATACTGGGGGATGCTGTTCATGTCTCTGCTGAATGAAAAGAAGATTGCATTTTTTAACAAAGTCTGTATTATTACGTTTCAGAAACCAAAGGACGCAAAGGAGATATACAGAGATGTAAAAAATAATCTAATGAACCTAATGATTGCAATTACTTCTCCACTCTTTCCTGATTTTTTCTGATTTTGAATTAACCCCTCTGCAATTTTTTAAAGGTTTTATTTTTTTCCAATTAAAAGCCAACTACTTATTACACAGGAAAAATGAGTAAAATTAATACATCTTAATTACCCCACATTTATTATCAAAGTATCAACCTCTTGCAAATTAATCCAACAGCTCTTCTCTAAAGTTGGAAAACAAGCTGTAGTCCATGAAGTTGACCTCACAAAGTTTGAATCTTTCCAACAGCTTTCAGGCAAGTTTACTTTTGTGTGCATGAAGACATGGGGGCACACATGAACACTGAATTCATATTCATCAAATCCCATCAAAGACACTAGTCAATACGAATGGAAAGAAAACATATTCAAGCACCAGAATCCCAGAGGAAAAGGATTAAATTACTTTTGCTAGTGAAAAGAGCGTCATGAATGAGAAGTGAAATGAAGGCTCAGAATAATAAAAATTGGAGATGCTGTCTCTAATACAAGGAAGAGGTAGAAAGGAATATGGGGGAGGGGAGAATCAATTTTCATGCTGTATATCCAAGGAGAACATTATTCCCATTAAAAGAGTAACATCAACTTGAAAGTCTCAGTCCCACCTTTTTTTTTAATTTTTTAAAAAAATCAAACCAAACCAACAAGAGAAAAACAAACAACCCAACCACGTCACTTTAATATAACTAAGTGGTTACTTTAATACAAATAAGTGGTAATGGCAATGTAGTAAATTGCTAAGATCTGGAAGAAATGAGGGTTCCCCCCCCCAATTTTACTTTACAGTTGGAAGCATTTATCTGTTTCTCCAGCATAATCCATTTGGCATATATCTTTTAATGTACTGAAGATTCTTCTTCTAATTAGTAAGTACAGTTAGATAATCATAAAAAAAATGGCAAGACAACAGGTAGGTATAATTTATCAAACTGAGACAAGATTTCAAGTTGGTGCTGTTTCTTTCATGTCTTACATGTGTAGATTCAATTTTTTTACCTGGTATTGCAGATGTTATGAGACAGATTTAAAGTGATAGGGGTTTCAGATGGAAAATCATTTTGTGAAATATTCTCTCCTAAAGAAAAGAATGACTGTGAAAATCAAAGATCCTAACAAAAACAGAAGTACGTGCAGAATATACATACACACAAACAGAATTATCAATGGTGTTAATCAAGTTTTCGCTCAGACTGGAGTATCACTAACTGCATTTCAAAGGATGTTATCTACATCCACAGAGTCTTAAATGTATTTTATGACTTACAAGTGATTACCACCCTTAATGGAGAGGCTCCTTGTTACTACTGAATTAATTTTCCATTTGAAATTACTTCTTTAAGAGGTATTGCAATTTGAACAAACAGAAAAGTCATGTGCACACGATTTGTTATCTATTAGATCACAGGTCAGATACATCAGGTACTGTCTTTTGGTAACGTCAACTTTGAAACACATAGAAATACACATGGAAGTACACGCAGATTTTTAAATGATTCAGAATAACTTTTTGCAGGTACTCAAGGCTAGGTATATTTGTGTCACCTCAGCATTTTCTGTAAAATTTACTTCTAGTGCCACATCAATCTGGATTGTGATGGCAATGACAAGAGTTTAGGCTTTCAACTATTTTAATGATATTCAAAGAACTGCAGCAATGAACGACAGTTCCCATTTCTCATACCAGTCTCCTGTCTACTTATGCCTCAAATACAGCTATCCAATCTCAGCATCCTCAGATCTCAACTGCTTTCACGCATTCCTCATTCGTGGCTCTCTTAAATAGCATTTTTAAGAGAATAATGTGATGTAACAAACTCAAAAGGCAGAAATTGCTTTGACTAGTGACTCTCAGTTCTTCCATCTCTCCATAAAAACTAATTGTGCAGCTTCCTCAGCGAGGAGCCTGACACTTTCTCTGAAGCCTGACAGTTCACCTTCATCTCCACAACACTTGTGCTACTTTTTTTTTTCTGCCAAGTATCAAGTTCTTTAAATCTCTCCTTATGTTTCTGAGAGATGCCCTATAAAAGGCAAGTTACGTGCACCACGCCATGCCATGGTACCCCCTTCCCTTCAGAAGGCGGGCTGAAACTCTGCCCACTACTGTACAGAGGTGATATTTGCAGAACTTACTGGATGGAAGAAAATGCCTGGCAGTAATCATGGGCTTTTTATCTCCGTCTGAACTGCTGGTACTGCTCCAGCTACCCCAGCTCCCACGACTGGCACGAACGCTTCCGGATGAACTTCCACAATCTGAGCTCGAATCAGAACAAAACTTCTCCAAACACTTCTTTTTGGATCGTTGATAAAAGCTTTCTAAAGAAGTTGAAAACAAACAAACCAACCAACCCACCCAACACAAAACATTAATGAAGTCTTTCAGCTGAAGGTTCAGTGAGAAATCATCTGAAACATGAATTTACATGGATTCTTTGAGTTTATATGGATTCTCTGAATTTACTAATAATACAACAGAAAACACTACTTGCTGAGAGACTAAATAAAATAAACACACCAACCCCTACAATGAGGAGCTTATGGCCTACATGACATCTCCAGTATGATGAATGCAAGTGAGAATACAGCACAGTTAGAGGTGATAGTTTGAAATAGGAAGCCTGTACTGCTCTTTGAAATATGTAGTTAGTATTTTAAACATGAAACATAAGCTGGCTGTAGGGGACACATACTAAAAGCAAGTGACAAACGTTGCAAGTAATGAATTCATTAAGTGATAGATTCTCCTTTCTTATCTCATCAGGGAGGCAAAGGACAACCCTATAAACACTGGTACCTTCTTCAGCCTTGTTCTTTCCAAAAGCCGGGGAAAAGAACTGATTAAAATCCTGACCAAAAGGCAGGAAGCAGGTACCCAAGGTAGTGGTGGTTTTTAAAATGACAGGCCTACTCTAAAGGTGGCCTTTGCGATGCAGCTGCTTGAGTTCATACCAGCCTGGATTTGAACACACAAGCAGACTGTCCATCCTTCACCCATGACTGATGGATTATGGCTTCAAACTGACACATCTGCTGCTCTGCACCACCAACCAAACCCACAGAGAAAGCAGGTGGAGCCTTTCAGAAGAGAGCAGGTATTACTTCAGGCACTGCATCCTGCCAATCCTGCTGTCTTTGTGTCAGGGTCCAGAAGGGAGAGACGCACAAGTCTCTCAAGGAAGGACCACAGCTCTGCTTCCACAAAACACACATTATATGTCTTCCCCCATTTAAGACAGTTAAGACTGCATACCTGTTTCTCCTTGTATAGACAAGCTCCCAGCTTTTTGGTCTGCTTTACAGTTTTCCCCGTTACCCTGAGGACACCAGGCTCTTATTCCAATATTCGCTCTCAGATCGGGCCTTTCAAACTCGCTGCACATATGCTTCAGCTCACTCTGCTCGGGGACCCTAACACAACCACACCCGAAGAAACATGTTCACATTTTGTATTTCAGCTGCACTTTTCAGGCATTATACACTTCAATTCACACAGCTGTTTTGAGGCAGGTTGGGGGGCAAGGAATAGGTTTAAGAGTCTTCTACCCCAAACTTTACAGAAACCTAAAAAGTCTTTCCCAAAATGCAATGTCCCACCACGAAGACTACTGCTCCTCAGGTGGAGAAGCAAAATGATGTGTATATGTTTCACTCCATTCTCTAATGCACTCGCAGAAGGCAGTCAGATGTTCCAGTGATAAGCACTGTACGAAGATCTAGATACACAGAAAAATGTGCCTTATGTTGATTTCACTGACATAATTATAATCAGAGTAAAACCATAATCTGAAGTAACCTTTTTTGCTGGTAAAACTGAAATATCTGGATCCTGTATGGTAAGCAGAAGACTAATAAAATCCAGCTGTCAAGTTTCTACAGGAAGGAAACGGTCACATCTTAACTCAGAAAGTAGCAACTGCTGAATCAGCTCAAGGAACAGACAGCAAATTTCAGTATTTCACTTCCATTTTTTTTAATCCTTCCTACCTACAAAGTTGTGCATCCTGCAAAGATTTGCACACGTGCTGACTTCCCACACAATGAATAGTAATTTGTTTATAATGAATTACAACAACCCTTTCAGATTTACAGTCTCCTTGTTAAGCCCACTGACCTGAATGGGGCCACTCACAATAAAACCAGTCTGTGAAGTCTTTGTAGGACTGTGACCTTAATTCAAAGGGCTGGAGGAGGGGAAGAAGGAGGATTTTTCTCCTCATACATATTTCTATTCTAGTAGCATTTTATAACTGGTATTTTTTAACAACAATCTAAATTATTTAAATTTAAAATAAGTGAAAAAAAAGAACTGAGTAGTTTACAGCTGACTTTAGAAACGCAGTTAAACTTGGGGGGCAGGGGAGTCACTTCCCAAGGTGCTCTCAAATTCTTTTGAGCCTAGTGCTGCTCTAATCTTTTTAATCATTATGGCAAAAATGCAAACCACTGTCTCTTTTCTACATATTTCCCTTCCAAAGCTACTAGAAAACATTCTCTCAGTTACTCAGTGTATATAGATAACTCTCCTGAAGGTGGAATCACTTCAACAATTTTGTTTTCCCTTTTTTTTTTGACTGAAGAGAATACACAACTAAATTTCATCCGCCCAATATGCAATGGAAAGGAAGCTAACCATCCAAACTTCAGAAACAGCAAATTCCAGACTGTAACTGAGAGCAACCACTGCTATGCAGAATGGGGTGTGTCTATATACATCCAGATTTACTAATGGAATTTGTAATTTTATTTTTGATGGTCATACTTAGTACTGCACAGTCTTAAAAATAAAGGTTCAGGACGTGATTAAAGTGCATTTAATTAAATAAAGCAATCATGCCTAATGTACTATGCAAAACCTGCAGAAACATTACAGCAACTTGGATTTCTTCATGATTTGGTGAGGCAATACATACCTTGTAGATATATTAACATTCTTCTTCTTATTTTTTCTAGATGTTCGATTTCTATTCCAATTCATATTTGGTATATTTCCTTCCTTCTTCTCCTGAGGTTTCTTCTTCCTATACACATCTTCTTGCTAAAGGTAAAAATATGAGCTGAGACAATACATATATTATAAAATGAAGTTAACTCAGTAAATTAACTCCACTGGATTTTTCTGACTAAATTTCTCTGGACAAAATGACTCGACCCAAATGCATAGTTACTTCATGATTTAGTGCCTTTCCACAGCACATCCTCTTCCCAGCCCCATCAATTTGACCAGCCTTTCCAAGACTCTGTCCTTCAAGACATCAACAGATGATGAGAGAGCAATTTCTGAATTCCCAGTGTTAGCATTTTCCCCTGCACAGCATCTAGTTCTGACTTCCAGGGCAATAAAAAAAATAGGGGGAGAAAAAGGAAAGCAGTCAATAAAATTCCCAATGTGCTAAAAACAAAAAACATCTGCCAGATTTATGATCAGTTTGTGTTCAAGTTCAGCAGCAATAAATCCTCCCTTTCCTCAGCAGTTGGGGGGGGGGGCATTCATTTGAATTACAGCTGAGGAAATTATGGGGTAAGTTAACCAACAAATAATAGTAATTTTAAAAAATGCAAGAAACAAACTGAGCACCATCAGCCACACGCAGAAAGAAATTTGTAACAAGTTTCCAAAAACAAGACTGGGCTGTGTCTTTTTTAATACATATTTCTCATGCATGGTAAGCAACTCCTCCTTACACCTTTTTGCCTTGGGATTCCCATCCAGCAGACAGGACACAATCTAAATTCTTGGGTTTTCTAATTACCTGATGTTCTTTAAGTGTTTTATGCTGCCTGCAAGAAAGGTATAATCTGCTGTATTATGCTCAAAAAACAGCAGTGAAGAATAATTCTTCTCATCAGCTTCACAATCTGTTAGGGAGCTTCTGCCTACTAACATTCTCAAATGCAAATTTCTGATGCAAAGTCCTGTATTTGGAGCTCAGGCAAAAGAAGGCCCACCTAGGACCCTCCAGAGTATGTCCCCTCATCATTACTGTGGCTGACAGCTGGCTGTAGATTCCAGTATGTCTAGGCCTGCTCCAACATTAACAAAGAATCTCTCTGTTTGTGCTACAGCCAGGTTCACAATAGAGGGGCTGTTTTAATTTTTACCCAAACTGTCCCATCATTCTGTAAAGCAGCATTAACAAGCAATGGCTGGAAGACAGAATGTCTGCATCCTTCCTCATTCATCTGATTTAAAGTGTTTCAGATCTGTGACTGTACATAATAGTCTCTAGATACATACCTATATATGTATACATATATACAGAAATAAGCCACAAAATTATGATTTTTAAATTTCAAAAGTGGAAAGATCACAATACAGACCTCAGGAGATGTAATCTCCTCTTTTGCGCAGCATGGAGTCTCTTCCTTAGGTCCTTTATTAATCTTTTTCTCTGTGGAAGGCTTTAGGTTCATCTGCTTTTTTAAAGTCTCACAGTTTTCTGTTTCATTCCTGAGAGGCACTTGCTGGCTATTCCCTACAATTAAACAGAAATATCAGTTTGGTTGGGAAGAAGATGGGCTGCCAATCATAACAACAGCATCTTCTATCTTTAGAAACACACTTGCATTGCTTTCCAAAACACTAGGAGACTAACCTCTAGGCTGATGATGCTGAAAACATCAAAATCCAAAGCTAATGCTGTATACAAATTCTAACAGCAGTTGCAAAAAGTAGCTCTGTATTGACTCATGCTCGTGGGCACGCCACTCCTAGCAGATGCATAAATTACCCAAGTCCAGATCATCTCATCTCAGTTTGAGCTATTTGGGTCCCAAAGCCATGGGGCTGTAAGGTAGAATCTGAAGCCGAGGAATACTGGGCTACAAAATAAAAAAAACCAAACCAGAAAAAAACCTGCAACCTAGGTGAGAAGGAGACTTCAAAAATGGGTAGATCAAAATAAGGACAGCCTTTATTTGATGCTTTACATCTCTGAAGTGCCCTCTGCATTCACTATGAAGGCAAAGGGTAGTCATCCTTTCTTTAGGATGGGTTCTGTATGATAAAATCATTTTCTTGAGAGGCTTGTGAGAAAGAAAATTGATTCTTGTGTATCAAAATCCAAGATATTAAGAAAATGAGGGGAAGCTCATCCTAACAACTAGCTGAGTTGCCCAGTCTTCTGCCTGGACCGGGCAGAAATAACTTCAGCTCCGATTGCTTCCAGGTATCTCAGTTATCTGCAACACATCCACAATCATCTGCTACTGAGACTTTGGACTGTTCTGCATGAGAAATGCCATCGCTTATCACATCAAACTGGTCTTTTCAAATGAGAAAGGCATACCCAAATTTTGTGGTTTTTTTTTTTTTCTTCTTCTTCTTCACAGTTTCCGATATATCAACCAACTACAACACCCTAGCTCTGAGTCAGCCACCCTCTCCTCCCTGGAGCCGACAGTCACAATGACTGCAAAAGGAGCCCATGTGAATGGAACACTGGGGATATCAGGCAAGGGAGGCTGACAGAGCTCTGAAAAATGTTCTGTTGCTCTCCAGCATACAAACACATAAGTGCTTGAGGTCCTGAAGACTCCCTATTTGCACGGGACCAGGTCTGGAACTCTAAGACACAAATTCTGCAAGATGGTACTTTTTAGACTTCATGTATCTTACCAAACTTCTTGAAAAACACAGAAATATTCACATCCCTGGCAGTGCAGAAAACTCTAACTGCTAACAGGCAACGTGACAGATCACCTAGTAGTGCTTTACCACCGAATACAAGTGACTGTCAGTAATCCTGAAACACTCTCTCAAAGTGAAAGTTTTGTCAGTGAAGTTTTGTCTAGTATCTCCCAACTGCTTTATGTATAACCATGATTTCCACAGCCTGTACTGAAAGTTACTTTCCTGTATATGTAAATACAGTTAAGACAGAATTACTGATTTATATTCCCCCTCCCCCACCTGATTTCGTAATTCAAAGCAATAAACAAACAACACTCTGCAGTTTAGGAGCACATGGAGAATGCCAAAGTACTTTGCAAGTATGTGTGAAATTATCCTGCCTCCACCTGAGACAGCACACTTGTATCTCACAGATCATGACACAACATATATATTACAGCAGGGCCTGAAATCCCTCTGTGATGGCTCACTCACTAAAAAAAACTCTGCCACAGCTCCAGCAAATGGCAATCTTCAGCATTCAACTACTTCACCAAGTGCCTAAGTAAAGCCAAGATTCCATGGGACACATTCTCCTACTCAGCTCTTTATTTCACCCAGGTGCTCTTGGGCTGCTCTTAAAATTTTGAGTTGTTAAGCTAAGAGGTTAAGACTTCTCAGGGAGCTTAGTTCCACAATTAAAGAAAGATAAAAAAAACAATATAGCTATCAAGTCACTAAGAGAACTTGATCTGCATATTCCTACAACATATAATTTCACAATACCCTGATGTCAGCTTTTGTTATTTTAGGTGGTTTTATCAAAGGAGTTCTGAAGATCCAGTATTGGAAGTGCTTGCTTGATGACTAAAAATTAGGCATCAGATTTCCAGCCGACCTGAGAATCACAAACTGGGATGTTTCTGAAGATTTGACAAGGGTGATTTGTGTCTTATAAGCAGAGCTATGACAGCAATTAGTTTAACCATCACAATGTTACAGCACAGGCTTGACATCCGTAAAGCAAGGCAAATTTATGAAACAACTTCTAATGCGAGCTGTTTCCTTAGGAATGTAAATGGATAAATCAGAGTGAACACATAGGAAATACCACAGTTCCTTGTCTCACACACACACACACACACACACACACACACACACACACACAAAAACCCTGATGTCAACAGAAGATTTCACCCAATTATTCTGAATGTCAGAAAAAAAAGAAATTACCATTTTTCCTAGAAATTTCTTGCAATTCCGGCTGCTGCTGAGGTGAATTTCTGGACAAGTGACTTTCAGGTAGCTTCTTGGACATCTTCACAGGACAGAACTCCTGTTCTTTGAGCTCAACTAGATTTTCTGAAGTTTTAAGGTTAGTTTCCTTAGGAAACATACATGTTTGAAGATCTTCCTTCAGATCACACTCTGAAGAAGTATTTTTAATGAGAACTGTATTTTTCAGTGCACTTTCTTCTTTACCCAGAAAGTTTTCTGGAAGAGTTAAATTCTTGTTAACATTTATGCCATTTGCATATTTCAGAGTTACCCAGTTCTCACTGACAACATCAGTGCAAATGTCCTCTTTTGGTGCTGAGATTTGGTTCTCCAGAGTCTGGTTTTGTTTCTCATCACTAGCTGCAATGGCACTGCCAGCTGCTGTGTTTGGTTTCTGCTTACTGTAGTAAATTGAACATTTGTGTTTCTTCTGAGAGTGGCTGTAGGTTGCAGGACTTCTCTTTGCTGCATTCTGACTTCGGCTGGAAGAAGTGCCTACAGACAGAAAGCCCTTCCCTTTTCCTTTATCTGAGGAACTATAAGAATCCATAAAAGTCTTGCAGCTTCCCCTGGAGAGAAAAATAAATTATTTGAGATTTGTTTTAACCTACAAAGCTATCATGAATTGTTTTATGAGATACTTATGTAAGAAAAGAAAGAGGGATATATTCACAAGCCATGAAGCTGCATTAAGTCTTCAATTTCTCATACCAGCTAAGCATATGATTTCAGTGGGAGTTGAGCAAGACTCCAAGTATGTGCTCAGACTCCAAATGCTCTTCAGTAAGTGCCTAACTGACCACCCCAAAAGGTCAGATTTGAGGATCGTTAATGTATTCTCCATTCTTTCCATGGCTGCTGCACATGTTGTATCCTTTACTTCCCCCACACAATTTTTACCTTGGGTACTGCTGAAAATACACAAGATTAATAAACCCTCAAGTTCTTCTATATCTCTTTTGTGAACATGAATATACAACACAACACTGAAAGCCCTCTGAAAGAGGTTGCCTGGAACAATCTCTCCTCTAAACCAGCCCACGGCAATATCAAAATACAAAGACAGAAAGCACCACTCCACAATTAACAACAGGGTACAAAAAAAAAAAAGCAATTTGGAAGGGGGAAAAAAAAAGTAGTATATTTACTTGTAGGAATCAGAGCTGATTATGTCAACAGAGTTGCTGTTCTGCTGTGGTGAAGAACTAGGATTTGGCCTCTGTCTTGATTTCATGAACTCTGCTAGAATATACTGGGCTTGCTGGAAGGCTATCAGAATCACTCCAAGCAGGGACAAACTGCCAAAGGAAACAATAGATACCGGTGTCTACAGTTTTCAGGAGTATGCAGTCAGAGTTAAAAAGCTTCTAACAAGATGCACTTTTCAAATAATTTGTTAATAAGTTTTAAGGAAGAAGAGAGGGACGAAAACTCAAAATACAGTTTAAAACAAGTAACAGTTTTAACGTTTTTTTCCTTATAACCCTTGATAGTTATTCTCTTAGTAAAACAACTCAGCCAGGAGCTTTACAAAGAAAAAGACCTAATAAAGAAAAAGTCCATTCTAAAAAAGCTCATATGTGATGTGAAGATCAGTAAGAAGTCTCACTACAACACAGAGGCAATATATCATAGTATGATACTTAACAGCCTTCTGAGTACCTTCTATTATTTCATGATAGTTATGTCATTATTTTGGTATTTATTTAATAATGTTTCTTTCTTTTCCTAGAGAAAATGCTGGCATAAAATGGGCTACAAACACGACCATACTACTGAACTAAAACTGAAGCTACAAAATACCCTCTCTTTTTCTCTAGTGTGTTAATTGCACCAAATACACATCATTCAGAACAAAAATCCTTGTAATTCATCAAACCACCTCTCAGTATAAATTTAGTCAGCAGGAAAACAGAAAGAGGAATTCCTGATTTTTCGAGTATTCTTTTGTCTCCTTCTGTTGCATCTAGAACCAGGTAATGTGGTCATTACTGTTGCTTCATTTGTGCTTTTTTTCAGTGTCAGAACAACAATGCAAGCAGAACTACCACGAACATCAGGATCTCAGGTAGGTATACACCAGCACATGTATGTATCACCACAACCTTAACATTCTACTGACTGTAGGAATTTGGGGTTGGTGTGATGCAAGCACTGACCATCATCTGTGACAAACACAATATTCAGTTCACATTACACAGTGTGGAAGTTTAGTAAAGGAAGACCAAAAAAAGAATATTCATAGCTGCTGTACCCTTAATTGTTGCACACAGGCACAGTCCTCTTAAAAGCAGTTTACCATCTGCAAACCATGAGTCAGCTAAGAGAAACCAAATCATCTTTTAGGGTAGCCTGTTTAGCAGCGGGCCTAGCAAAAGCTACCGATAAGCACAAATATTTTTTATCGAGTGAAGGAAGGAAGGGTAGGAGAAGGAAAAAATATCTGTGTTTTTCATTAATCTCACTGGGTTGTCCAAAACTTTATCAATAAAATTCAAATTAATTTTCCAGGATTACTCAATCTACCAGTCCTCTTGATTCTATTTATGATGTTCAGATACTAATACCTTACACGGTGTGTCTCTGCTGCGGGGGGAGTTAGTTTCCAGCAAGGGCAGTATCCACTGGGTATTCTTGTGGGGGTATCCTAGCCTTTTGTCTTTGCAGCCTTAACATGGTTCCATTCATCAGGAGGAACAGCAAGAAATGCTTGACAACTCCATCACCAGCTATAGCATCACACCTAAGCTGGCACAGCCAGTTGGCAGGACTCTCAGGAGACATGCAGTAAAGATTTAGGCCCTAACACCACTAAATATTTAACACGGGCCAAAATCCAAGAGCACTTGCTGATCTTTCACGGCCATTTCCCTTTCAAACCAATGCATGGGCCTTGGAAGCATTACCTTACAAAGAGGACAGTGAGCCTCCAGAAAGACTCTTCCCAGCTGGGTCCTGGCACCACATCTGCACATAGTGGTAGCAGATGGTGAGGAAGAGTCACATTGAGAGTGAAGTGGAACTCCAAATCAGCAGCGGTCACCAGCGTAAGCTCCCGTATTACCCACGAAGACGTGAAGTCAGGAGTGAATCTGTCAGGAAAAGCAGACAGAGATGGTGTTATTTTTTCCATTGTTGGGCTGAATTTAATTTTCTGAAGTCGCACCGATACCAAAAAGTACAAAATAACTTCTGATTTAATAATATGAAAGACAATGAAGTAAGAGACCACTGTCTGCTTAGACTATGTAGATGGCATTAGCACCTAGCAGGGGTAGGACTCTGAGGTCACCTTCAAGCAGTAAAATACATGGTTTTATTGTGACTCTTCACAATATTCTCATTACTGGGACTCAGTCTCAGTAATGCCCTCACTGCCTCTAGGAGGAGCACAGGATCATGGAACTATAGGATCATGGAACTATAGAATCACAGAATGGTAGGGGTTGGAAGGGACCTCTGGAGATCAACTCCTGCTAACCAAAATTTACCAAAAGCACAGCTGTCAATCATACAGGCTGGAAAGATAGGGAAAGCAGAAGAAACCATCAGATGTGTCTCTTCTTCCACTTATTTCCCTGACCCCCACCATAACTGTATTGGAGTGCCATGGGTACTGCTAGAAGGTACAACTTGCCTTTCCAATCAGCAGGGGTGATGCTTGCTGTATGTGAAGCCACAGTTACTGTAATACAGTAATATTAACTCTGCTGATGTTTAAGTCATGACTTTCACTCAACAGGATTTTTAAAAGAATCAGTTTCAGACTATGTGCGATGTTAGGAAATCACGACTAGATTGTGGTCAGGCTACTTGAAACAAGCTAGAAAATAACAATCAAATTAAAAAAAAATGTGGCAAAGCATTTTTTACTCTTCTGTTGTGACAGCTCTTTTGCTTTATTACTTCATAATGCACTGATAAAAGCATGTATGCGGGTACGCTGCTTTTATAAAATAATGCAGTCTTATAAAGAGGCATTATTATATTACCAGTTAGTACAACACTTACTGAAAAGGGGAAATTCTTATGAAATTTGTATTCAAAGCTCACCAAATTTTGTGTGTGGGTGTGCTACTGGAGGGTCTGTTACTGAAACTAATTATTTCAAATTTACCATCAAGTTAATTTGTCAGCAAATTTGTCAGTGCTTACACAATGCTGATCTCTCGTGATGAGTTCTGAGCCAGGAAAAATTCCTGACAGTCTAACACTTCAAATCCATATCCTTGGCAACTGTAACCATTGATTTTCATTGATGAAATTGTTATAGGAAGAGGCCCAATATTCTCTACTTTGAAGTTCTTCGTAATGGATAAAATTTGCTTGCTGTCTTTCAGTTCTTGAAGGAAAAAGGAAAAAAAAAAAAGAATAATTATTTTACAGGCCTTAAAAATTATTTTCTTATGTTTATGAATAAATTGCTCTTTTTACTTTCAATCTAATAAAAATTTCATAAGTGACAAATGTTTTAATACATCTTGATTTGCAGTGGAGTATTTCTGGAATTTGTAACTACCCTCAGTCAGTGTTTTGAGAAAACAGATTCGACACCTCTCATGACCGAGCTCTTCAGCTTTTTGTATTTCAACATTCTGTTTACTTAATATTACTGTAATGTATCAGTACTACTATGGAGCAAAGCAGCCAGCTACAAAATCAGAGAGCTGTTTCTTCTTACTCACGTCGTCTGCAGTCCATTAGCGTAGCTTCTGGCACTTTGAATCGAAGAGATCCTCCCGCACCAGGTAGTCTTCCCCCTACTTTAAGCAATTCTTTGGCTCCAAATCCTTCTACACTGACCACGTCCAGAACAGTCAAGTTGTTTCTGTCATAACATAAAAGTCAAGCAATCAGCCACTAGAAGTTTGCAAAATGATGGGTTTGCCCTCTAGGTGCCAATCCAAGAAAATAGTGGTTCAGTAAGAGGATCACTGGCCACATCTGGGTAGGTTTCCCCTAAATGCTGACAGGATCACTCTGGAGCCAGCCACCAGTGAATTTCACACAGTGAAGGAAAAAGCCTTCTGACCACTGCCAGCAGATAACAACAGTGCCACCTAGTAAAAACAGTTGCTTATTCCATAAACTCTCTTCTCCAGAGATAACCAATGTGTGCCTGCATGTGAGTCTCACTGGACAATTAAATTCCATCGTTACGGAGTTTAAGTTGCAAGTAGCAAAGCTACCCAGTGTGTCACACTCTCAACTCAAAAAATACCGCAGTACATTCATATGCATTTTATAACCCTCACATATCTTGAAAAAAAGGCTCTAGTTTTTAATGACTGAGCCATAAGGCACGGAGACCCTTTAAGCAATTTTTAATTGAATGGGAAGAATTCTAACTTTCAAATTTTGATCATTTGTCTTTGCTTCGAGATTTGGCAAATTCATTTGTACACTGAGTTGCTTGATTCCCACTTACAGCTGAAACTTGGCTTACCTGATTAAAATAAGCGAAGCAACTCTTTTGTAGTCAACTGGTGTAAAAATTACACCGACTTTTCTAGTTTCTAGTGGCTGTAAGCTTAACCAAAGCAGCTCAGAAGTGCATTTCTTGTTGATGAGATCCTCCTGATGTGCACTCTGTTAAAACAAAAATGCAATTCTTATTCACAGAAAACATGTGGGTTTAAAGACCTCAAAAAAGAAAGCACGACATCTTTACTTAGCACCACGTAAGATATTTTTGGCAAGGCACAATAACTGCTAACTAATTTGTTATACAAAAGTCTTTCAATTTGACAACATAAAACATCAGATAAGGTTGTTTATTTGAGCAAAAGTTCATATTACTGCACTTATTATTATGAGGAATGTATTACTTCATTTTTAAAATAGCTTTTATTTCCTCAGATGGAAAAGAAACTGTATAGTGTCTTTCATATATGAGGAATCCTGAAACACTTCACAACACGACAAGAACTGACAGTATACTGATTGCAGAGGGAAATGTGGCAACCATTACATCCTCAGCACAAGACCTGCAACTTGATTTAAGTGAGAAGGGGACTGTTGGCAAATATGTCGATAATATGAGCCACTGGAAACAAGCCAAAGTGAACTCCCTACCGTATTAATTGAAGACCAAAACTACCAGAAGTTCACTGAGTCTGGAAATAATGTAAACTTTGTTGTTTGATAGTGTTTGTTTTTGTTGTTTTATTGCCTTTTTTGTGTGTGTTCATGTGGTTTTGTTGTTGTTTTGGTTTTTTGTTTGTTTGGTTTATATTGCTGCTTTTTTTTTTCTTTTTCTTAACAGGAAAAACAACAAAACCTAAAACTGTCTAGTCCAGAACTGGGTGTCTCCTCTTAGAAAGGGGTGATCAGACACCTATAGCAGTCAAAACAGTCACAGATGTTACAAAATGGGCTCTTGCTTGCTTGTTTTTCAATTCATGGCTGCTGTATTACTGTCTTTCTGATCTTTTCCAGTCCAAAATATTTTTATTTTTAGTCTATTTTATGAGAATAACGTACAAAAAGTTTCTGAAGCTGCATTGATCAGTTCATATTTATTACAAGCAAACCACATATGGCGTTTTGCAGACTTCATCCTGTCAGTCTCTACAAAGATAGGCATGCACTCAGCTCTGAGCCTAAGAATTCATTACATATGCATATAAAGTGACTAGGGAAATGATGACTAATTCAAAAATGTAAATATTAACATCTATTGATTTGGTTAATAAGCCAAGATTCATCTCATCCCTGATGAATACCTACCTAACCATACATGTAACCCCTAGCTCTTCAAGCCTCTAATGGAAAACAGATAATACACACGCTGATGTAACAATCTATCACTCTTTTTTTCCATTTGGTCAAAAATATGTTGTATGGGGCTGCGGAAATTCAGTCCTGTCCATGTACTAGTGGAAGTACCTTCTCTTTTTCAGAGTGTGCCTACAGACTATGATTTATCAACTGCTGTCTCCTCTCTTTTACCATGACTCTTACAACTGCTGCAAGGAAGGAAAGGTCAGCTTTGATTAGTGTAGCAAACACAGTATTTTTTTTAATAAGGTACTAATCTTTCACTAAGGTCTTAACGCATATGTGCTGTGTGTATCTACATAGGACATTAAAGATGTGGTTGCAGCATGCCCAAACAGCAAGGAAAATATGTCAATTCCAGGCTGTTGCACAAACTGGAAGTCTAAGAAGAAATTCTCTGGGTACCCTGGACAGTACTCTGATTGTCAGAATATAGAACCATAGAATTATTATGGTTGGGAAGGACCTCTGGGATCATCAAGTCCAACTTTCATCCCAAGATCTCCCTTGCCCCTAGACCATAGCCTCAAGTGCTACATCTACTTGTTGTTTAAACAGCTGCAGGGATGGTGACTCCACCCCGTCCCCAGGCAGCCTGTTCCAGTGCCCAACGACTCTCTCTGTAAAGAATTTCCCTCTAATACCCAATCGAAACCTCCCCAGATGCAACTTGAGGCCAACATCGCTGACGCAGCCTCTTCTCTGTCATCCATGACACAACATCCATGAACTGTGGTTATACCTCAGAGTATTACCACAGCTCAGCACTGGTGTGAACGCTCACATAAATACTCAAGTGTTATCTCACTTGTGTTAAAAATGAGGCAATGGGAACCATAGAGAGCCATGACACTCCAGCCTGAATCTGGGAGTTGCAGTAAGACTGAGGTGAGCTGTAGAAAACTGCCTCCTCCTCTCTTCAACTATCGGGACAGTATTTCCCTCTACTGAAAAGATTATCAGCTAGCTTCTGACATCACCAACTCAAAAGCCTGACACTTCACGGTCAACTTGGGGCTAAGTATGTCCCAGCACAGAATGCAAAGCGTGGCCTCCTCAACACCTACACGCACAGAGGCACGCACATGCTCTGTTTTCAAAACAGACACAAACTTTGAGGAGATAGAAGCCTGACTGAGAATCAAGAAAACCACTATTAAATAGCACTTGGGAACTACTCAGATGTACTGTAGCTAGAAAAAGCTTCTGCTCGTGTGTCAGACTACTTTTATCAGACTACTTTTATCAAAATGAGCCATCTTACCCTGTGAGCGCATTCATCCACGAGCCTGAATTCGGTGGTTGTGAAATTAATAGCCTCCACATTTATGCCAAACCTAAGTAAACCAAACCAAAACAAAAAAATTAAGCACTTCAAACCTAGGCTGTCAGAACTACATTGACTTATTTTTACATGCTGGCATTTATTGTTAAATAAGGAATACTTTAACAGTTGCATTTTGGCAGATATAAAATATGTCGGAGCTGTGGTAACACATTTAAGTGGCATACACAACAAATCAGTTTTATGTGGATTCCACACGTTTGGAAAACAGACAAATGGCCGGGCATTTCGGATCTCTCAGCGTACGCTATTACAAAAGATCACAATCAAGAAACACAGTTTCTAAAGCCATACAAACATAAATGGCGCAAAGTTTTTTTCTGCCCACGTAACTGTTAAGAAATAATCATTATCAAATCTCGTTAATTTACTAACCTATCCCTCTTTCTGTTCATGGTTTGTTACAGATAAAATTCCTATCTTCTTTCACATACTTTGAAAATGGAATTAATTTACAGCAGTTATTTGCCTGAGAGCAGATTATAAGAGAGATCCATTACAAGCTTTTAAGATTAAGATATTAAAAGCAGACGTAAGAAAACCAAGAGGTAAAATTTAGATTCTAGAGGACTAATGGACCTCCAGTCACTGAACTGGAAATCAACTTGTCACTACTTTCTATGACATTAGCTTAAAAAGAACCAGTTAGTGGATGTGATTTCTGGTAAACGCAGAAGATCTGCGGAAAAAAACCTGTGCAAATACAGAGCAAATGCAATTTCAAACCAATAGAGTCTACGTGGAAATTATATTTTGTATGCCAATAGATGTAGTTATTAATGCGCATATATATACACACACACGTATATATGCACATATACATATGTAAGTAAATAAATGAGGTTATGGAAGCAATTACAAAGGGATTTGAAGCCCAAATAAGAAAGTTACACTTCAGCACGGTTGGAGCCAGTGAGACTACTCACAAGCAAACAGCTCTACCAACTGCAGTTTTTCAGTCAGGTCTTCCTGAATGAACTTCAGCCCACCTCACCATGACATTTCATAGTATCCAGCTAACTCTTATCTAGATTTCTCATTAGATTTTCTCAGTTCTAAACCAGAAACTACAAAACAATGTAAAAGCATTTGCTTAGCTGCCCTAAACATTTACGATGGGGTTACTGGCTCTGGACCTGACTTGTTTTATTTTTTTTTCCTCCCCCAGCTCTTGTTCAGATAGGGATTTTACCTGAGAAAAAGCTAAGAAGAAAACTTTTTCTTGTTAGAAGGTTCAGCTACTTTCCTCCTCACTGATCAGTCTACAGACTTTGAATACTTGGCAACCAGCCTTGCAGGGAGATGCACATCGTTAATTCTGCAAGCTTCTTCCCTCATTAAGCCTCAGATCTTAAAAGATGAGCAATTAGAGTTTATGGCTTGCAGACATAAACTTGCTGAAAAGATGCTCAATTTGGTTTCATCAACGATCATTACAGAGTCATGCATCATAAAAGAAGCTGCTCTGAACATGATTGTGTCTTCCAAAATGGGTCAGAATGTTGTCCCCATGTAAGTTACCACTTTGAAAAATTAAAACAAGCAATAAGCAACAATCATAAGGCATGGCAAAAAGATCTTTTTTAAAAGCGTAAGCAATATCCAGAGATAGTTATACTCATTACCATTTGTTGAGCAGACTCAGTGAAGCTTGGGGATCAGGGTAGTAAGAAAGAGGCAGAAGCTGCAACGTAACTGGGAAGGATGATGGGTTTCTTAGTACAAAATATTTTACCTAAATAGTTTGGAGGGGAAAAGAAAAAGTTAAAACCTCCATACTTGAGAATTGGAAGGTAAAATAATTCAGCTCTGATGATATGACCTGTGTTTTCAAGGCACTTCAACGTGGCTTCTGTCTTAATGCAATCTAATCATACATTCACAGATCTGCCTGGAACAACAGGGGACGTCACCACAACATCATCATTTGTAAAAACAGCTAAGAGTGCACGAAGAACCACATGTGCAAAGCTACAGATCTCCTCCACCCTCCAAACAATCCTTCTATTTGGATTTTGATTTACACAGGCAGACACGAACAAAGCTCTTCCACAGAAGGTGGTCAAGTTTAAGTGCAATCAGGTTTTACACATTACTGTAATGACTGACAATTAAATGCCACAAATGGAATACTAAGGTAATTCACAATACGTGCAGGCAGAAACTATCTGCACATCATTGCTCCTGGCCCAGGTTAGGTTTAGTAGGGACCTACATCTGACAAACAAGAAACAAATGACTGTCAGCATGGTTGGAAGGCACACTGCTGACCTCTCAAGTGTTGCATCTGTCGCAAATGGTTTACAAACATCTGTTTTGTAAGGCCTGAGGAAGGCCATTCCGTAACCACACGCATCATTAACAACAGTACATCCTATCCCTAGTCCCTTGTTCAATTGTTTTACCACAGGCACATAACTTAAACAATGACGTGAGGAAAGCTTTAACAACCACAAACCACTGCTAGCTGAGACCTACACTGCTTTACTCCTCTCCTTCTATTAAAAGATTACAACAAGGTAGCTAGAGAAATTATCAAACAGTTAAAGGGATACGGATCTGCTGTCTTAAATTCGATTTCAAAACACTGATCTACAAGCAGTATGAAAATCTGAACTAAATAAATTTATTTTTATTTAAACAAGCTAAACATGAAACAACTCAGAAAAAGCTTAACAACAACCATCCTCACCATACTACTTTTAACTGCTGTGGCACTGAAGTTGAGCGTAAAGCCCGGCTCTGTAGTCAACCGTGGCAAGAAAAAGGCAAAGGACTCCTCTTCAGGTTTCTTCTGGTGAATAAAGGGAGCCAATCCTAAAACGCTTCTCCTGCTTTATCAGCAAAACCAGAAAGCTTTGTTAATTATATTTTCTTTTTTCTTTCAATGAACAAAAACAAAACAAAAAAATATTTCCCAGGACCTATAATTACATCAACTAATCTTTCCTCGAAAATGTTCTTCACAAAATAAAGTCCATAAAGCTGTAACCTAGTAGCAGAGAGTGAGTGTAACTTATGTGTATTCCATCAGTCTCCACATTTCCACCTGTATCAAAAGTGTGGTTTTCACAGCACTAATTTCTTACTCTGGAAAGGGACCGATATCACTGATGCACCATCTCCAGGAGAATGGCTCAGGCACAGTGACAGCATCTCCAGTATGCAGTATCCATTAGGCCAGGGACTAAAAACGTTACTCAAAGATCCTGATCCTGAAGACACTGCTATGCAATCTGTTGATGAAGGACTCCTGCAAATCCACAAACGATCTTCTAAACTACACTTTGACTTCTTTCACACTGGGTAGCTGTGGTGGGGTTATTATAGTCAGAACATGATTTACATTCTAAAGTTTGGGCACTTGAAACATTTACTTATGGCTGCCAATGCCTTGAAATGGAAGCTGGAGGTGTCTGGGGTGCTCTGAAACTCCAGGTGCTTCTAAATAACTAACATTAAGTGCAGGAAGGTAAAAAAAAAAATGTTTTTTCTAATTAAGAATACTTCAGAACAGAAATATTATTTCTTACAACACTGTACTGGCTTGAATTAAGAACCTCAACAGATTCTGTACAGACCTGCAGGCTTCCCCACGTCTTATTTTTTGCCATCTTTCATAAAGTTCACTTGCAAGCTCAGAATCCACATCCCAGGCAGAACGGTCCAGAGAGAGACTTTTCTGCCAAAGCAGATTTGCTAAAACGATAACAGATTTTTCATATTTTACAGAGATAACATTTGCTCCTTCCATCAATCTACTTCTGAACAAAAGTAAACAGTATCTGCAAAGAGTCCTGACAGAAAAATGAAAAAGGCAACCCACTTTTTCCCTTCAAAGCAAACACATGTGAGAGTATATATATTATTCTCCATATCTGATTTGCTTAAAGAAAAACATCTGCAAAAACACAGCAATTCTACATGCAAACAAGAGTATGGGTATTGCACAGGCTTTGCATGCTCTAGTAAGCCCTTTTTAATGTTCCTATTTCTAATGAATGCCAGTGAAAAGTCATTATGTTATCAGAAGCCTTTACACAGAACTCTCCACTGATGCCAATAAACTATCAAGTACATATACTATTCTCTGTAGAGAGTAGCACGAAATTAGAATAGCACTGCACAGAGCAAAACAAATTCCACAGTTTGGCAGAAAGGGTGTTTTCATTTTAGCTTCTCTTTTCGAGGTGCTGGTAATTTTCTCAAATTCTTCTCATGATAAAATTGCAACGGCCCTCGCAGTCTGAAGATTAATGACTTTCTCAGAAAGTTACTTATATTGGTTCAAACATTTTCACATAGCACAAGGGAGCTAAAAAAGCAAATTTCTTCTGAAAGAAAACAAAAATGGCTTATTTTGAAAGCACGTGTATTTCATTTTACAATCCTTAGCGTTTCAAGTAACTAATTGAGATTGATGATGACTGGAATAAAACGGTTACAAATTCTCTAGGTCATTTTTGGGCTTGTGCATTAGACTTTCTATTTGACAAATGCTTGTATGCTAGTGTAGAAGGCAGGATACCGAATACCTGTATGTAAGGATCTGATTATGTGTATTATTAGAAGGGAGACAAAGACTCACTTTCTATCAGCACTACTCCTTTATATACTTTTTTTTTTTAAACAACAAAACCCAAACACTTGCTTCTAAGATATGTACCTATGTGTGCATTTGTATCATTAATTCTTCAAGCCACGTGTTTCCATTATGTCACCTCTATCTTCCTTTTAACATTTGACTGACTACTACTGCCTTCTTCATATCCTCCTATGAGAACACATTTTAGGAAAACATCATCTTGAAAATATATTCAGGAGAGGAGTCACTTAAACATTTAAAGCCTATGGTACCCAGCTGCCTACTGAAATTTCTTACTAAGCAGAGATTTAAAAAAACCCACTATTCTGAAACAGCTTTCATCGGATTCTGTATTATTTAGGCAGCATTGTGGCCATGTAATATCTAATACTGTATTTTGGAAAAATACAGTGGCCAGGTACTTAAAAGAGCTCCCAGCATTACATTATCTAGAGATAGAATCCTCAGTTTCAGAAAAAAAATGAGACCCCCTCTTTCTGTTTCACGTGATACAGTGTTAAGGATGCTGTTTTATAAGCCTTATGAATGGTCTTTTGCAGAAATCTACGATTTTTTTTCTGGGAGAAACAAATTAAGAACAAGTCTTCAAATTTAACTCTGGGTAAAGTCAGGATATTGATCAACATTTATTTTTTGTTTGTTTTGTTTTGTTGGGGTTTTTTTTTTTTGTCAAACTTCCCTGTACTAGACCCAGATTATGCACATTTTCTAATCACTTTGAGCTAGTTGACAGCTTTATCATTCTACTTCAACATCTCTGGAGAATGTGCATAGAAGAAAGCACAGAGCAGAACACCACCAACGAGAACGTAGAGGAGAGTCTTAAATATTAAGTCCAAAAAATGTTTCAGGACAGAAAAGTAGCTTAGCACATGCCATGGAACTACAGGTCTGAAGTACTGCACAGTGTACTCAGCACAGGTTACTCAAATCCATTTATATACTCCCAGAAAAGTGGATGTTTTAAAAGACATAAAGCTAAGTACTTGTATGAATCATCTCAATATTCTCATTACAAGTCCGGCTACATTAAAATGAATTTTCTATAATAAAACTGCCATCAAATACCTAAAAAGAAAACCCAACCCAAAACCCAGTAAGAGCCTACCTGAATCAGATTTTCCCAAGTAACACTGAATATCACAGTGGGCAATTGCTTCAAAATGAAGATCCCCCTGCTGGATAAACAAAACAAAAGCTACAACTGACCATATGACAATACAACAGGACAAATTCCAGTTCCTCAGTGCATAATTTTGATGAGTCCAAGAAGAGAATTCAGGTTGCCTAGAGAACTGTGACTCCATTACTGTTCATCTCTGGGGAGCTTAACTTTTTAAGCTACAGAATGTCACAGAGTGGTCTGGTACTGAATTTTTCCTTCAGGACTAAGGGACAGCTTTCTGGATTAAGAAAGAGGCTGCTGCGGTTTGCTTTGCAGTGCACAATATTCATTCAGCACAACAGAATACCTGGGACACAATCGAATATATCTGCAGAGGTATTTCGAACATTACTCCCACATTTGTGGCCAAACAAACACTGGAAAGCATGTTTGTTACAGTGTCTTTCACGCTGAGCTTCAAAGAAAATACGTTCCAGCAGCCTGGAGGTAATGTCAAAGGTTCAGCAAAGTTCAGAATCTAGAAAGGAACAAACGACAACTGAATTAAAATTGGCACGGTATTTTTGGTGCAAGTGGTACCTTGAAGAATGTAAACTTTCTCTTCTGTGTTTTTGCTGTTATTACATACACATACGTGCCCATAACTGATCCATACAGTGCCCATATGTAAATCTCCTATCTAAACATACGAAGAGCCAATTAGATGCCTACATCGTGTGCTTATTCATACACCAGACTTCTCTGGTTTTAATCAAGCAATTGTGCCAGTAAATTACTGGCTTCGCCTTCTGAACTTCAAAGCTCATCTATGCACTAATGACTTCCACTACAGCCTATGAAGAAATGCTGAATCCTATAGAGCACAAACACTGCAACAACTCTGAGAACAGAGCAGTGGTCTATAATTTGATGCATCTGTATGGGCAACTCGAATTAAAGAACAGTTGCTAATAAAACAATATAAAACCAAGCTGGACAGTGAATAAGGCCTACTGAAAGAGTAAGCTCTTCAGGACCTAACAGTTACAGGTGTATGTATAACTTCATCTTTAATATATTTCAACCAGCTCTGAGTTTGTATGTCAAAGGACCATATCCTTAAATCAAGGACTAAACATTGTATGAAGCAGAAGTAAAGCTTACCTTTAAAATGTTCTTCGTTTCTCTGGCTAGGAAGATTTCATTCAGTTCAATGCTGAAGTCAAAATTGTTTGTAAACCATATGGACCAAAATCCTGAAGTATTATGATGTGGTTCTATATGAAACAGTGCTGCAGAAGGATCTACATCAAAATACCTGTAAGTAAATACAGAAGACAAATAAATACATCTGCATTTTTTCTTGAGCACACCTAAGTGGTACACAAAATTATTTGCTTTGGAATACTTAGCTATAATATCAGAATAAAAATTGACAAGAACAAGGTAAAAGGCAGGCAGGTACTCACTCTTGCTATGCTATAGTATAATTGTACAATGTTTTTCTGTAGCAATCCTGCTTCAGCACTGGATTAACAAGGATGGTGGAATGTTATCACAGACTCTCACCAATGTTTATATGATCTGAGTTCTAAAGCCTATCTTTTTACTGGTTCCTGAAATTCTTCATAGATAAAATATAGAGCTATTGCTTGAAATGTTACAGGTCTGTTTTGGCAAATGACACGGCAACAATAGGAAGAAGCCTCTTCTCTGTCCTTGGAATCATTCAGTGACAACACCATCTAATTTCATCTCTTAAAGCACGGTACGATATTCTTCTTCTAATATCAGTGAACATTAACAAGCAAAGATGCACTGTTAACCTACCCTTCCATCACAGGACAGGAAAGACAGGCTTTTAGTGTTGTAGTGCCTTCCAAGAGATTATTCTTCTTGTTGTCAGCGTAAGGACTTTCCCTGTCACAGGATGTAGCTGGGTGAAGAACAGACATACAGAAGAATACATCATCAGCCAGAACCAAAGCGCATCTATCATGATTTTCATGCAAGGACTTGGAAGAATACTGCAAAAGGGAACTTTTGCTCATCCAACTCTCACACAGGTGAGAAAAGCATTCATTCTCAGAGGTTCCAAACCTTGCTATAAGGACAATTTACTAATACTACACACTTTCAAGAACTAAATATTCACGGCTGTGAAGAGTAACCTGACCAATTTTAACAACGTGTCGCTGGCACAGCATTCTCTTACCAGTGCACACTGCCTCCTTTTAATAAATGAAAAATTGTTCTGAAAAAAATATAAATCACTTAACATAGAGTCCCTTCTTTCTTCTTACTTGCCCTCTTTGGCTAAGAATACCAAGTCCCAATGTCGCTATGAAAGCAGCCTGTTTCATAGATGTTTAAAGCCTATGCACTGCAGACTAGTGGTCAGAATAGGAAACAGGCAGGAGTCAGGAATGATTAAATGTTCATCTTTGCCCTCTGACAAACACGCCTGGTCTCAGGCAAGCTCCTTCAATGACCCTGCCAAGAAATGTCATAGAAAATGACCACCCATGCACAACAGTCTTTTAGAAAATATAGCGTAAATGGAAAAATAACCGCAAATTATAAAAGGATGCTGAAGAAGCATATTCAATAATTATTGCAAAATCAGCTAACATTTTAGCAAATGGGGTTTTTCCCACCCTTTTGAAATATGTATAGCTTAGAAACTTCAATCAGCACCAGAGGAAGCATATATGTAGAAAAATGGTGGAAAAAATTAGCAGAAAGAATTCATTCTTCTCAGAAAAGTCCAGGCAAGTCAATTCCGAGATCTTTCAGGGTCACTATCTGCTGAAAAAACCCTACCCTTTTATAATCAAATTCTCTTTAATCACATTATCTATAAATATACATATTCCTGTACCTTTACAATAAATAGAAGCAACTTTTGTAAAGTTAGTAGATGATGGAGATAGCAGTACTGGCTGAAACTCCACAGCTGATGTATCTTTTTGCGACAACTGCCGTATTTCCTGCAGGAAGACAAGACACAATGATCCTTGTAGCAGTACTACCACTATTATTGTTGCTCCTGGATTAGTATATCTTGTTGCCAAAGTTGCAGGCCAATATCTGCCATTTTCTCCACATCTTCTAGATCAGCTCATGGGTTTTTATTCAAGTTAATGGCTGTTACATCTTAAAAAAAGCCCCATAACTAAACTACAACTGATTATCTGAAAGATTTATTAGATGTTTGGGCACGTTTTAAAAATATAGAAGAGTGACATTTACCACTAGCAAAATCAATCTGCTGTTAGAGAGTAAGCCAATGAGCTAATTAATTCCCCAGTCAAATTCAACACCCTTAAATAGGAGTTCCTGAAATCCATCATTACCTTTATATGGACAAGGCTGTTCCCAGAAAGCATAACGTACACATCTACTGAGTAATCACCTGTCCAAAAGAATGAACACTGAGGTAAGTTCACCAAGGCTGAAAGCACTTGCTTTGTCAGATATTCGTATGAGAAGCAATCCCTATTTAAATATATTTGTGTGACAGCTACCCTTGTGAAAAGGAGAACTTAGGCCAGCAACTGTTTCCTAAAAGAGCAAAAATCCACTCAAGGTTTTTGCCACAGACATGAAGGCAAGCATCAACGGGGAATCTTCCTCCATTATCTCCTAAATCCAAGAAGAAGCAGAACTCCCCCCTTTCCTAAGGGCAGGGTGGCAGGAGGCATAGCTGAAGGAAAGAAGAATGGCAGATGCTGCTCTAACTTTCTCAATCTAAGGGCCGACCTGTAAGAGCATGAGAGAGTCCAGTAAAAGCTGCTCTGTGTACGCACAGAGCTACACAAGATCCTGGCTTGCCTGGCTCTGACCAGCAAGCATTCTCAGGAAACAATGTGGAGATGGATTCGGTGCTTAACACCTTTGGTGCTTAAAAGGGAACAGTCCTATCACCTGGCAGGGTAGTAACCTATTGACTAGCACAAAAGGAGACAGGTATAACACAGCTTTGACCTACTGATAAGGTGGTACAGGGTAATCACCCTTTGCCACTGGCAAAGCTCTGTTCCCGTCCACAGGACACTATGAAGATACGGAGGAACAAAAGAGGAGCAGCAGGGCAGGGAAAAAGAGAGATGACTATTATACCAGGGTGGTTAGCACGCTTCCATTAAGGAAGATGACCAAAGTTCTTGCCCTTGCTTACACTTGAACTACATCAGTAGAGGCAGGCTGACATAAGAGGCCATTCTCCCAATTCACCAGGCACAATTTCTAATGAGTGTGCTTTGCTCAGCTGCTTGAAAGCAAGACTACAGGTGCCAGCTTCCAAAAGAGGCTTCAAGATACTGATTCTGAGTGACCAGATGCTCCATATACCCATAGTTCTTTAAAGACCATACTCCTCTTCAACCTTTCCAACTACCTAGCTCCCCTGTTCGGACCTTGCCTACCTGCAGGCCCACTCTAGGCACTAACACACACATGCTGTACACTGAGACCAACGCAGCACCGTATTCCCTTTTGCTAGATCTTTCCCTCAAGACCACGTGTCTCATTTAATTATACGAACAGAAGGCATTGCTGCTTGATACGGTAAAGCCACCACCACTAGACATGGAACTTCCCCCTGTCAGCAAGTCCAAAGGGTTTGTATGACCAACCTCTAACACAGTGAGGACTTATAATTGCATTAAATATAATAGAAACCAGCCTTAAAAAGCATACTTCTAGTACTTTAACCATCAAAAGTGTTAACAGTGAGCACTCATGACATGCCAGATGTGAACAGTTCTCCACCAGCATCAGAATAAACGTACATCCACAACTCAACATAATGAGGCACTGCCATCTCACCAGCAGGGAAACTAGGTTTACAGTGGGCATCCCAGTTTCAGCTCTGTGTAACTATCACATCACACATGGCACTGCTGGGGAGGGCATGGATTGTTTTGTGACTAGATCTTGAACCGAACTTCTCAAAAGACAGAAAGATCACGGCCTTTTTTTACTAGTGTGTTTAGAAATATATATTTTTTTTTTTATCTGGATTCTTAAGCAGTTCCTTCTTTTTCAATCAGAAAATAAAACTGGCAGAAATGCTGAAAAAAAAGCTATTCAAACAGACTGCAAAGCTCTATAAATAATTTTAAATCCTCTGGATTTAGAGGATTTGTTCACCCAACAAATGTAGCCTAAAGAAACTGCAAGGAGTTGATTGTTTTGCCTGTGGAATTCTAGCTTACAAGAACAAATGATGCGCACATCTGTATTACCTCATTACCCTACTTTCCACAACGGACACTATCCGAGTAATGTACAAACCATTCTGCCTCCACGGTCCTATTATGGTTCATTTAATTAATGGGAAACCAGAACTGCAGTTGTAGAAATCAAAGGGCCATGACAACTACTTTCCATACTATTTAAGCAGATGCATAAGCATGGGGGACTAAAGAACGAAACAGATGTCGGTGACAACCTCACCATCGTTACCTTTATATGGAGGACTGTGCTTACAGCAGCTCTGCTCTGAAAAAAGTTCTCTGTTCAACTAAGCTGATTTGTTTTCCCTTTCACCAAATTTAGCTGTCACTGAATTTGATTCCATTTTGCACATCGAATTCCAACTTATGTTATAAACCCAAGTTCCACTACAATTAACAGTCATATTCAGGACTTACCCGAGGTCTTTGTTTTTTCCATTGCTACGTAAACTACAAAAAGATTCTCCAGTAAGTATTGTCTGTGGTCCACAAAATCTTGTTGGGCATTTTCCATTCTTACCGTTAAGCTCATTTCTAGCAGCATTGGGTCATCAGATGTGAAACAGCAACTCTGCAGCGAGACAAGGGGATATGGTGTGTGTGTGGTGGGGGAGGGAATGGGGAAAAAAAAAAAGTCATGACAGTAATGCATCTTCAGTAGTTAATCAAAGGTATTATCTAAGAGACAAGGTTTCCAGCACCAAAGTGCTGGCAAAACAGGTGTAATAAGGACCTCTGCTAAAATCTCAGCAGAAACCAAAGACAGTGCAGATACAGACAGCACAGCAAAAACAAAGACAATAAAAAAAACAACTAAAAAGGACACTGAACCTTGAAAGAATGCAAATTTATCAACTGTCTCAGTCAGTCTCACCTCAGGGACTGCAAAACAGTTTCCTTTGTTAAATCCTCTGCCTTCAATAAAATGTGCCATAAACAGACTGATGCATGTGTCTTAATGGTAGGAAGACAGTTCATGTTCACTGGTCTGTTTATAGTTATTTTTTCCAAATCCTGTGCTTTTTGTCTCCATTTCTCACTGAAGTAATTTTAAAAAAACAAACATACATGTACAATTCTTAATAGAAAACACTGTAGTCTGGCTAGAATACTTCAGATAAATACAAATAGGATCTTATTTCCTTCCCTAAGTACTGGCTGCTGTTGAGACAGCTGAGCCTCAGCAACTACAAAGACACAGACACCATTTTGCAAAAGAATTAAAGCCAACAAAGCAAAACAGAACTAGACAATCACCAGTGAGCAACATAAATTCGTCCTGTATCACACCATGAAGGTCACTAAACTCAGGCTCCAATGACCTACCAAGAGGACTAAATTTGCTCAGGAGGAGGAGAAAACCTCCTCACCTGGCACGTGCAGTGCTCTTGTGAAGCAGCAGCAAAACACCTTCAGCTAATCTGAAGTGCTGGGTGGGGAAGTGTCCCTGGGAATGGGATGCCAGTTCCCTGCTCACATAGCACCAAAGAAACCCTCAGCCCTCGAAATGGCTGCCAGGAGCAGGAGTGGAGGTCACTGTGGAGATTGGAGCACAAGAATGATGTGTTCTTGGGCAGCCTGCATCAAAGAGCAGGCGGTTGCACTACATGCCATCTCAAACGTTCTGGTGCACCTCATGCCCAGCCTTATTCTCCGGTGCAGAGCAAGAACCAAAGACGGGAATAAAACAGCACAGGATCAGCGTGATGAGTAATGTACAGAAAACCAGCTATGGAGTCTGGGCCTTGACACACTTGATGAAAGAAAGGTGCCGCAGGCCGCAGCACCAGCGTAAGCGTCTGATCCAACAAAATACCCCCCCGAGTACCATCACTGCTGTGAACCAACACCCATTTACTGTGTAAGGGCATTTGAGGACAGAGGGCCAGAGGAGGTATGGGTGGCATTGTCCAGGAGGAAGAGGAGACCTACTGTCCAGAACGTTCTTTTTGGAGGGGGCTTTTCTATTGACAAACTTGCCCCTCCTCAGCTCTGCCCAACATCAAGGCCACCTTCAAAGCCTCTTGAGCACACAGTCCAGAGGTCCACCTCTCAGCTCACTGATCTCCTGTCACTGTGAACCAGAAGTAAAATGTTTCCAGAGAAGGGAAATTAACAGGAATCTACTCACTTTTATACTTTATGTATAAATACGACACTTACACATCAGAATGCTTAGCTTGTTGGGTTGGTTTTGGCTTTTATGGGAGGGTTGGGCCTCTTTTTCCTAAAGGAGAGGGGGAGATCACACCGCAGTGTGATGTATGTGACATTTAATTTATATCACAGGGTACTGTTTTATAAAAGCCCAGCTAAAAGCACAATTCCCCTTTGTACTGAAACCCTGGAAATTACGTTGTTGCTAAAACTTCCTGAAGTCTGGGAAGTACCCCTCTAAACTTGGATTAAAATAAGAAGACTTAAATAGATGTAAAATGATGATTAAATGTACCTTTACTTGCTGATACGCATCATTAGGTAAACTGCATTCAAGGTGAACCCGTAAGAGACTGGCATTCGTAGTTTCTGCCTGTAAGAAAAGTGAAAACATCAAGCACTGTGCTTCCAAAGATGTTATTATATATATCTGATTCTCATGACACAATTTATAAAGAAAATAGGACTATTTCTGCATATGCATAACAGAGAAATTTAAGGAAATTTTAAAAAATAAATAGTTACTCTGTACAGTAGGCCAACAGTCAAGCTCCAATTCTCAGAAACTCCATCAACATCTACTTATCAAACTATTATTATACATTATTAGCAAATATTTATACAGCGTCAACATGAGCAGCCCCTATAAACTTTTGTATGTCAATAAATCGTATCCAACAATTTATCCAACTCTTTTTCAGCATAATAGAAAAGGTTCTTTCCTTGTTTTCTTGGTATTTTCTCTGTTGATTTGATAGCAAAATACAGTTGCTAGTCCAAGAACATAATGCTTCTTGGACACGGCTTTATGACAAAATGGACAGACAGAAAATACTTGTTTCACCTTTTTATTGATTAGAAAGGGAAAAGAAAAAGACTACATAGATTTCAGTGCTTCACATGATGGCACCTTCCAAGGGGTCAACAGCACCAACAAAACCAAGCATAGCTCATGAAAGCTATCTGGAAATCTGGGCTGCCAAATTACTTGCACAAACTGCTCAGTCGGTATATTTTGACTCTAAAATGAATAAATACATTCAGAATGACAGACCTGTCGCTCTGTCAGTGCCTTAATTACAGGAAAAGTAGCTGGTGATTTTGAGATTGATGTGGACACCCGCCCTCCCCAGAGTCTCTTGCAATACTAACTAAATATCTGAGCTGGGGTATCTGCAGGTTCAAGTTTCTGAAGGTGTCAGTGCAACTGACTTTAAAGAATTTCCATTATTTGATGCTGAAAAGCGAAACCGTGAAGAAAAGTTTTTTAAGTATCCCACGTCCTCTTTGATATCTCCCTGGGACAGGCAGAAGCAGGCAGGGTGCATTGGAGCAGAGAGCACATTCACCACACACGTGGTACTTCATGGGGTCCAGCTTTATGAAAACACAACCAAGAGGAAGCCACCGTGCATCCTGTATTCCCCATTGAACCGGGTTTCATACCAAAATGACTGGGGCTTCACACAAGAGGGCGATGTAACCCCTGCAAAGGTGGTTAGCAGCCACCCAAACCCTATCCCCAAAAAAACAAACCACATTTGATTCCAAAACATGCACCACTTACTAATCTCTCATGACCATGATTGCTAGTGGAGTTTTAATGAGGCAGTAAGATTACAGAAAGAGCAGCTATGAGTGTTGCTTTTCTGGTCAGATAAACATTGATGCTTAGATTTCCCTTCTCGGTGATCCTTGAGAGAACACCATGGCTTTCATGGTCCTAAACAAGAAGCTGTTAGCACTTATTGAATGCCACTGTAGTTTAAAGTAGTTTAAGACCCCACACTCCTATAAAAAAATAAAAAAAATTTAAAAATCTGCTAAATCATATTTATCTAACGTGGTTTTTTAACCTTCTTTTCTTGACATGCCATAGGTCTACATGGGAAACTGCTGTCACCTTAAAATTGAAGCTCCTAATAAAACATGCACAGGAAAAAAAATGTTATTGGGGTGCATTTGATATTAATCTGAGTTTATGGGACTTTCTGAAGTTATTTTCAGAAAAGGAAGAGGGCTTTCATTTACCTAAGACATAAAATAGATGCATAACTGTCATGCCTTCTATCTTACAACACTGGTAGGATGGCTGTGTTAACCATAAAAAGAAGATAAAGCATCTCCGAAGAAAACGCTGGCAGAAGCAGAGCTTCCAAGACGACAAACCCAAGACCATGCCCACATCTCCCAGCAATGCAAGTGCTCCATTTACAGTGGAAATATCCCCGCCTATGAATCACAGCAGACAGCTGAGTTATGCGGTGTTTGCACCAGAGGAGAACTGAAAAGGAGAGGCACAAGGGGATAAGTTAAGAGTGCTGCTGCAGAGCAGAACAACCAGTGCCACTTCATTAGCTGGTGCCCCTATTCTGCATTAGGTATGCATGCATACACCCTTGCACATACACACACAGCACCCACAAACCCTATATGAGCTGAATAGAGAAGTCTGGTAGAAGCCACATGAACGAAATTCTTGGTTTTGTAAGTTCTTGTGTTTAAATTTTAAAGAAACGGAGGCTTCTGTCAAAAAAACCCTAAAAACCTGAACCATCTGATCCGCAAGGAACCCTGCTCTCTTGGTGAAGGTCTAAGAGTATCACTGGGGACAGTATTGTAGTCAATTTCTTAGGAAATAAACCATCCACCAAAAGAGAGATCAAGCCTCAACAGGACAGCTGGCCATCTCAACTTGCCCCAAGAAACCACAGACCCAAGGTCACTTTTAGGGAAAGAATTCCTTATTCTGCCTTAGGTGCCCTGTCAATCAGACTTGACTATATAGAAGAATTTCACAGAGATATTCCTGCATCATCATCAGGACTATAGAGTTCAAACCACCTCCCAGAGTTTGGCTACAGTATAAATAAAAAAAGAACAAACACTGAACTTCTTTCTGTCCTGGACAGTCCCTAGCCCTAAAGAGCTATTTCCACTCTGAATGGTGTTAATAAACTGCCCATGTAATAATGATTCAGCAGAGTTTCATCAGTTTTTTGCAGGCAGTTATCAGGATGGCACACTAAGAAAACTCCACTGACCTACTACTTTCCTTTTCCGCACCCAAGCACCACCTTTGCTTGTCTGATCTTCTGCCCACCAGCACAAAACATAGCTAAAGGAGTCTTGAGTCCCTGCCCATCCCTGCCGGTCCTTGCAGTATTTCCCATGTCATCGGTTCATAAACTCCAAACTCCTCTGGGAAGTCAGCAGAGCAACGCCTGTGTCTCCTACAGTAAGACGCACTGCACTGTAGGTCACACCTCCATTGACATTTTCAGGGTGTTCACACAGCATTTTGAACACAAGGCAGTGATGCAGATGCCCTGTTAGTGCCATCCAAAGCTGGATAAACAAAGATGACCTATATGGGCTCCACCATCTGTTATGGCTTAGCGGTAACTAGCTACTGCTGAATGGCCATGTGGACATGCTATGAATTCACAGGGCTGGACACAGCTCTTCTTTCCTCCCAATGAGTGAGGCAGAAAATCCTGGCATCCAGGACCACAGCCAGAGCATGCTGATCCTTCAGAACCCGAATGAAGAGCAACAGCAAGAGGGGGAAATTCAACAGTAGAAAAGGCAACTTTGTCTTCCTTTTCTTCTTAATCATGAGTTTCTACTAAAAAAAAAAATAAATGAGAGAATGATGGAGGAAAAAAAAAAAAAAGGCCTGTGCCCCTTTGCCTGTTAAAAGATAAAAACAACCCACAAAATCAATGGAAGTTAATTTTCCACAAACAAATGCAAACAAAAACCTGTCGCATATTGTATTCCCAATGGAAATACTACTGTAGAGGTAAACTTCTGACTGTAATTCCCAGGGATATATTGTATTTTCAACACATATGCTTTGTAGAGGTAAAATTTCACCCATAACCTTTTATACAATTCTGGTGATTCACCTTCAAAAGGTATTTTACAAATTGAAGAAATTGCAGGAAGGAGTTGTCAATTTTCTTAAGAAATGGACAGCCCATCACTAAAGAAGGTACTATGGAGAGTGGACTGTTCAGCTTGGCCAAACTCAAGCTGAAAGATGCAATGTCACCTACAAATGCTTCTGGATATGTCAGATGCAGGAGGAGTTATATAAACTTAAATGCATACCTTAACAAATATAACCTGGCCACAAAGTAATTCAGATTGGAAGTCAGATGCAGATTTCCAAATATCAAAGGAGTAAGAACAAGCATTTGGGGCTATGGTAACAATGCCTCCAGCAGCTCTGAGAAGCTGTTTTACCAAGCACATGATAGGACTAAATGATGCTACCTTTCTGGCCTTGCCCATCAAGGATGTCAGTATTACCAAACAGCTTAAACACAACCACCTTTAGAACAGGAGACAACAGAGGCAAACACCAGACGTGCAGTGTGCAGCATTTGGTGAGGTTTCTCACAGGTTTCCAAGCAGTAGACTTTAGAGGTAAGGATAATTTTTGTCTTATCTAACTAGACATTGTCACCCAAGGTAACAACTCATTCATCCCAAGATGACAAGGGACGTATAAAGGAGGCTTACACTATCCTGAACTTACACTGGTATTTTACTTCCATTAAAAATAAATAGGGGAAAGCAGAAGTACACAGTGAAGTGAGTATGACTGGTTTGTTTTAAATGCTTTCTCACTATAAATCTCCCCCATATGTTTAATAGTTATGTATCCTCAAGTTTGCACACGTGTAATCATTCAGACAAGCCTCACAGAGCTCCTCCCACAGCTTCTGAGCCTAAAATATGAACCGGACTAGACATAATCATACCAATTTTTATGGGATCTGGATCAGTATATTAGTAGGGTGAATGAAAGGAGGCACTTCTGGAGAGGACAGTTATCAATAGAGTAATGTTTTTCTGAAAGGAACCCAAACTTAAGCCATGAGCTCCTCTTCAGTATTCAGATCTGTCTACCACCTTCAACAGCTGAGGAGCCTGTGCCACTGCTGTGGCATTTCTGTCCAAACTTCTAACATTCAGCGAATGGAAGAGTGACTTCTCTACTATAGCCCAACACAGGAAAATTACACCCACAGCTAGGAGAACTGAGTCAACACTCTCTCACAACTAATGTCCTGCAACAAGACTGGTGCCAGGTTGTACCATGCCACTCTGCCAAACATGACCTCAAGCTTGTAGTCTAGAGAAATAATTCACAGGAAAATATTCATCACTGTAGAGTAAGGAAAATGTCAAATGCTCCCCAAAACTTCTTGACTTGGGAATTCAGAGAGAACTGCAAACCAGCAGAGTCTGCATCCAAACTTCAGACAGAACCCATGAAGAAAGATGTCAAGATGCAGAGAGACGTGTCATGAACAGCACCTAACAAACCCTCCTCGGCTCTATCCCTAGCTCTCCAAATTACAAAACCTGCAGATTTTTGTTCCTTTGCAAGAGTGAGTCTGTGCGTGTCCACACCTCTGCGATTACAGAAAGTGGTACAGCAGAAAAGAAAGGAAGAGAAGGAAATTGTGCATTATTCTCAGGCAGAGGTAAGATTGATCTAACGCATACGTAGCAGATTGAAAAAATACAGTCTGAGCTGAGAATTTTTCTCAGGTAGAACAGAAGACATCATGAAGGCAATCAGTGCAGCTTACATTTAGATGAAAGATCAAATTCTGTTACATGCTAAGATATTCCAAATGTGGGGTTTTTAATAAAAAAAGGAAAAAAAAAAAAAAAAGAAAAAAGTCTATGTTCAATACAAAATGAAATTTCAAAGATCAGTTATCCCAATCAGTTATCCACTTGAAAGGTTCTGTATGGCCTGGAAGACTATGAAAATACCTGCAACTGCAACCAAATGACAGAAATCACGAAAGCTTCTTTCAGGTGAAATAGTTACGTCACGTAAATCTGCCTTGATGTATTCTGCACAGCTCCCTGCTTTAGTCCAGGTGAGGTAAGCAAAGCTGGTACCTTCAGTGGTGATACAGACAGGTGGGGATACTCCAGCCTGGCTTCCATTTTTCCTTCTCATCCAGGCAGCATGCCATGCTGTGGCAAACTGTTGGCACAGGCCTGCTGTGAACCAGTATGGGGAATGGGCCTGAAGTAAAAAACAGGACAAACCAAACAGCCCTCCTCCCAACTTTACAGTACAAAGGGGTTTTTGTGTGTGTGTGTGTTCTTTTTCTTTTGTTTTGGTGTGGGTTTTTTCTTTGTTTGTTTGTTTGGGGGGGGGGGTTGTTTGTTTGGTTTGGTTTCTTTGGTTTTGGTTTTTGGCTGGTTTTTTTAGGACAGATCAGTTCTCCAGTTTAGCTCAGAGCAGGGCCTCAAAATAGCTTTGTCAGCACAAATGAGAGGACAGCACACCACAGAGGCACAAATGAGAACAAGTGGGAATAGTTTAAATGCCAAAGTCTCATAAAACCAGAAGATCAGCTCCTCACAATAGCCCTGTATCTTGCAAGGTCTCTCCTGCAGCAGCTGGTGCTTGGACTTTTTGTTAATGTCCTTTGCATCCCAACAACCCGAGGACAAAAACCCTTTACGTCTAAGAAGATTTACGTTTCATCTCCACTTGAAATATATACTATACCAGTGTGTGTGATGCCTGGATGTTTTCAATGTGTGGAAGCAGTAAGTAGGCATTTGCTAGCTGCACTCTAGGTTCTTCTGGAGAAGACATCAGAGTTCCTGTTCCAAAAACCTGGTGTTAAAAAAAAACCAAGGCCATTACATCAAGATCCAGTATTTCAGTTAACATAGTAACATACAAAACTATTTTGATAAATTAATAACAAGTTCCCCAAGAAACCAACTGGGTTTTCACATTAGATTCTTTAAAAGACAGTTTGTAGAGTTCTAATGTGGAAAAAAAAACGGCACTTCAGCATCTTCACTCATTCAGACACTATTACAAAACCAAAACAGAGCACTTGCCAGAAGAGCATCAGGTTATCTCAAAAAGAAAGTATCTAAAATCTCTTATTAGTCTTCAGGCAATTGCAATACACATATCACCATTTTGCAGTGCAGTAATTTCTGGATTTTTTTTTCTACTAGCACAATTGCATATTGAATTCAATGGGTTTTGCTTTAAAACTTAAATAAAATAATTTTTGATCATTTTGGTTTTTTAAAGCCTGTAGTTTTTAAAGCACTATTAAGATTTGCCAGTTGAATGTTGTTACTGCATTCATATTGCACTCCACCAAAACCAGTTTATGGCAACAAGATGCAAGATAACAGGGAAAAATAATAAAATCATTAGAGTTTTTTTTCACTTGTATGCAAAGATTTTAATTTTTTTTTTAATATGAAAAAACTTACATTTTTAATTAAGAGGATAATAGAATGTGTTCAGTGTTCACTGAAGATCTCTGGCTACCGTTAGAAAATATCAGATCAAAGAGAATACGCTTTATTTTTTTATGGAGCCATTCACAAAGTATGCTTTTACTATAACGGTACCTCTTCTCCAGTTGTGTGAATCTTCTGTACATACTCTTGCATAAATGCAGGAGAAACACCAAACATATTTCAAGGCTTTTGGGGATCTCAAGAGCACTGTAACTGTGAATCACTCAAATTATGCCTGATTTTGAAACTCTTAAACCTAATGCAAGCTGAAATCAGAGGCAGCTACTTCCTCTGTTTCAGGTGGCTGGTCAAACTCTCCATGAAAACCAGTCTGTTACTGAATTCAGCAGCAGTCCAACAGGAGACAAACTGATTTTTTTGGTGACACTGGCAACTGCTTCTCCGCAACTTGTTGATGAATGGCCCTCACTGAGCCGACTGGGTAATAAATCAAGGGGTCACGAGTGAGTGCAAAGAGAGGAAAGATGTCAAGAAGAAAAGGTCAATCAGTCTATAATGCACTCTTCCCTCATCCTTGATGAAATGTTCCTGCCAAGCGTGGCATTACCTCTAGTAATAGACAGCAGATAAATGCAACATTTGTATTAAAAAACACGTATTTCAACTGAACTTACCTTCAAAAGCTTCAATTTAACAATCTGGAGTATATAATGCCTCTTACAAAAATAAAAAAAGCTTAAGACAGGTTTGAATTCACTAGTTCATCAAACAACAGACAGCCTTAATGCACAACCATTTACTTCAACTTTGATGTTTTAAGGGCCTAAACCTCTCACTCCGGGTAACATCCCGAATGTGTTTACATAAAATCCCTCAGAGTAGCTGAAAACCATCTAAAATATTTCCAAAATAGGTTTTTCATGACAAATGCATTCCAGCACAGTGCAGTCTAGACTGCAGTATTACACGAAACCAAATAGTAGTGACAGGAACGTAATCTTGTAAGTACATATATATAAATACGTGTAGTTTTACTACCGTAAGTAACCCCACTACAGTAGTAATTTTAACCCTATACACGTATGAGGGATGATGAGAGTAGCAAAATCTGGTAAAAGGGATGAATTGCAAATGTTACCCCACCTGATTTGTATCTGGAATTCAATGAAATTTGAAAGTCTCTATGAGTAAAATGTATGAAATTCATTTTTAAAAATACATGTAAATCCAAAACTCAAGCTAAATGTTAAGAGTAGTTACCTGATATGAAAGTACTCCGTGAGATGAGGTATTTATAAATAATGAACTTTCAATACTGCCTTCTTCTGTTGGAAGGAAGAGTACTCTGAAAGAAATTTTTCCCATCACTGGAATCACCTGCAGAGACCACAAAGAAGGTTGCTTGCTCGGTGCCGGTGATCACAATGCTCACTATTCAGTCTCACGGCCCAAGAGACACTTCCACACGTACAACCCTGTCTGTAGATCCCACTAAGCAGAACTTCAGCTCTGAGAAGTTTCATCTGTCATAGAACCATAGAATGGTAGAGGTTGGAAGGGACCTCTGGAGATCATTGAGTCCAACCCCCCTGCCAGAGCAGGAACACCCAGAGCAGGCCACGCAGGAACAGATCCAGGTGAGTTTTGAAAGTCTCTAGTGAAGCAGACTCCACAGTCTCTCTGGGCAGCCTGGGCCAGGGTTCTGTCACCCTCACAGGGAAGAAGTTTTTCCTCATGTTGAGGTGGAACTTTGTCTGTTCCAGTTTGGGACCCCTGTCCTATCACAGGGCACCACTGAAAAGAGACTGGCCCCTTCCACTTGACCCCCACCCTGCAGATATTTGTAAACACTAAGAAGATCCCCTCTCAGTCTTCTCCAGGCTACACAGCCCCAGGGCTCTCAGCCTTTCCTCATGAGAGATGTTCCAGTCCCTTCATCATCCTTGTAGCCCCCACTGGACTCTCTCTGGTATTTCCCTGTTTCTCTTGAACCAGGGAGCCCAGAACTGGACCCAGTACTCCAGCTGTGGTCTCACTAGGGCAGAGTAGAGGGGGAGGAGAACCTCCCTGCACATGCTGGCCACGCTCTTATGAATACACCTGAAGATACCACTGGCCTTCTTGGCCACAGCTCTTAACTCTGATTACAGAGAAGAGCTGAGACCATGCAGCAACTTGCCGCACTATGGCTGGAGTTTCTCAGCTAGCTTGACTCTCAGCTAGCCAAGACTCCTTTTTGCATGAGAAGTTAATCGCACAGAGCCAACAGCCTCTGCACACACAAAACCACTTCCCTGCATATAGGTACCTATTACAAAGTGAATTAATCCCCCCTGTGATATACAGTCAAATGAGTCAATGGTGAACTTGGGCAACACAATTAATAACCAAATAGGTCTAACTGAAAGGATAACGATGTTTACATCTGCACAGTAATACCCATTCAGCCATAGTAAAAATACAGTTCAGATGAAAGCACAATAAAAACCCCCTGCACATCAACAGAGGATAAAATCTGGGCTTCATCAAACAGAGATGACGGCGATTCATTCGTAATGTGCATTGTTATATGTGGATAAAAATCGCAGAGTTAAAATAATGGCCTTGGATCATAAGGCAATTATGCTCATAATTTCAATGCAAAATGCATAAAACATTTCACTGCAGGTTTTTCTGAGGAATATGCAAGACCATTCAAAAGACTGAAAATTCAAGGCTGTAAAACACCCACGTGCCTGTGGAATACTGCGTAATGCTGCATAGAGCAGAATGAGATTTAAACAGCCTCCTGAACACTGAAAAATTCTTCCTTTCTCTTACTGTAAAAAAACCCATTTCCTACTGTAGGTTTTGGATGTCGTCTTCTTTACTAGTCTAAGCAGAAGTGAGCAAAAAAATGCTAGCAAACCAGAAAAAGAGTTGGAGGTGCTACAAAAAAAGCACGAAGAGAAAACACAGAATGAAAAGCTTAGGCCACAAGAAGCACGAAGGCTTGGCACTCGGCCATTACATAGTTTCCAAAAGTACATCAACACTCACCCGGCTATGAGTAGGAGACACATGAAACTGTCTAGTAGCTGTAAACACTGAATTCACTACAACTTCTCTATCTCTACTAGGGTTGTAGGCATGCAGCATTTTAGCCCTGGGTAGCCCCAGTAATCTAAAGCGGGGGGGAAAAAAGAGAAAGAAATTATTAATTTTTTTTTAAGCACAGACAAGGCACAAAAAAGCAAACAACCCAAATCATTCTAAAACACATTGATAAGCAACAATTTCCTAGTTGTAACTATTCTTTGGAAATATGCCAAACAAATTTTGCCCTTCAGTATACAAAGGCTTGAAGTAATATTAGGATGAGAGCTGCACTTAACCGAAACGCCTTTGAGTCACCAGGAGTTTAAGAAAACAAACACAAACCCTTACGAGGCAAAAAGTTCTGAATAAAAAAGTTTAAATACCCAGCATCTTATTTTCTCAGCTAATGCTACAATTCTCTTTAGGCTTTTGCTTTAGCTAATACATCCTAAAACCCAACATCCTACAGATTCATTCTGCACATCCTCTGAAATGTTCCTTTAACTCATGAGAGGATCGATTGTGTTTCTTTTTGGTTACAGATAGACCAAAGGCTGATTATCATTTAAGAATCATTTTCAAAGTTTTCTTAAGAGCAGAACTGAAAAAAACCCCAACCAAACAAAGAAAAAAATTAACAACCTCAAGTATTCTATCAGTATGGTTTGCCTGGGACTTTCTGGATTTTATTTTCAGAAGCTAAATGACGTAACAAGCTCCCCCCGCCACTACTAAGGTAACTTTTCAATAAATGAACAACCAGCGCGAAGAGCAGGTTTGACATCCACACAGAGTCACCTGAAATGTACCCAGAATCTGTTCTAGTTCCCTATTCCCTTTTCCTCCTTTGTAGAACTTATGCTGATTTTCATTTACAAAGTACTGCAAGGCAAGAAACACAGTTCCAGCTCCGTGGCAATTACTATTTCTTGTTTGCTTGCTTGCTTGGGTTTTTTTCAGAGGATGGCGTGATCTCAGCTAATGCTCTTTACCCAAATGTAGCCCAGTGTAGTCGTTCCTCCCTGCTTCATTATTTAAGCAAAATAACAATAATGTAAGATACTCACTGCATTCCAAAATGCAGAACTGATGGGTGAAAATGTAAGCCCTTCCCATTTGGAGGCATCTTTGCTGAGAAGCTGGAAAAAAACAAGGGAAAAGAAGCCACAATTAATATTTAGTGGGTGTGATGCTACATATTGCAGGGCAGGGAGATATGTTACAGGCTCTGACTCTTTATATTCTAAACACATTCTTATTTCCAAATCTTTTCTTACATTCCTCTCACTGCCATAAGACCGACCTTTTAAGAAGGTTTCCATAGAACAGCACACACTGGAAAGCTCATGCCAATAAAAGTGCCGTTTGAGAAGTATTCCATTTTAGAGGCAATGTTGGCTTGGACCACCTCCCTTTCTTGCACATATGCCCTCAGTCACGCTGATACACCTTTTTATGGGGCTGCACGGTTAAGTACAGAGGGAAAATGACTTGAAAGCATTCTGAGGAATTAAAATAACATCAGCATGGAGCAGATCCCCAGTCTCGTCAACTCAATATTCACACAAGCAGTGGTATGAACACACCCCAGAGATAGAGGTAGAGGAGTAAATAGCAGCTTGGGCAAGAGTCGACATCAAAGGAAGTGCTTGCCAGGCTGTGGCTTTAATGCAAAAGCCAACTCATTTATTATATGCAAAAGAGAGTAAGAAATAATGTGAAACACGCATCTTTCCTTTGCCCTAGGAAAATTCACAACAAAGCTCTCATCAGTTCTAGCGCATTTTTAGCTTATTTCAACATGAGTCGATGCCCTATAACGTAGACAGAAATCCCAGGATATCTTCACCACTTTCTCAATTCAAACTTGTCCTCCGCAAGTCCCAACAACCATCTCGGTGAAAGACAAGCCCCGTACTCCTTCCTTACAGCTACGTACCCAGTGCTGTATCGTTAAAAGCTTCCCCAGAAGCGGTCTGCATGCTGCATAGCCAGAACCAGCTTCATCTTTACTGGATGATGCTAACAAGCACCCTTAGCGAGGATGAGTCTGAGAAGGGAGGGACAGACTGCGGTCTCATTAGTTATCCAGCTGCTTTGCATAACGTGTGGTAGTAGAGTTAATTGGAACTCAATTTAATATATTAAAGTACCCACATAATTCTGTTGTTATATTCCAAACCAATAGAGACATCATAATTTATTACCAGTCAGGAAAAAATCAGGTTTATTATTATGAAAACCCCAAACTTTTATGAAGACATTTCTCATACAAGGGAGCAAACGCCCTTGCTGCTGTACCAGTAGGAATGCAATATATCCAGGTAGCATTTCTAGGGAGCTGCTAGAAAAATGACAAAAAGAGTAGAAGATGCAGAACTACAATGCCTGAGAGGATGGCAGTCTCCTTTCAACCACCTTGTCTCTGCCGCAGCCAACTCTTGCTCCATTCCCAGAAACACTGCAGCAACCAGCACCTTCTTCCCCTTCTAAAAATCAGCCTGAGACACGTACCCATTAGTCCGAGTATTTGTACACCTAAGTCTGTGCTCTAAATACACACAAATTAGAATTACTACTACAGTAAAAGCTCCAGACATATGGGTGAAAGTGCATTTCATAAAGGTCCTCAGATCCTTTTTTTTTTTAATGTACACACATATAAATATCTCAAAAGAAATGTTAAGCCAGTGGTTTATACACTACACTTTGAACCCAATCACTGCTTTAGTTTCTAGCACCCTGCAGGTACTGCTGAAATACATTTTTCCCCACAGAAAAACCTTTGCTGAGAGGGGAAAAAAGCTGAGCTCTCCTCTTTGCCAATCCCTGTAATTGGCAGCAGCTCTCCAAAACTTATTAACCTGCCTTCTGGGGAGCTCTAGCAGCATCAGCTCTTTTAACTCTCAGTTGCTGCAGTAAGTACCCAATGCACTGGGTGCAAACTCAGCTGTAGCTGTAGGAGACCACACTTCATTTGGTTTCGGTGAACAAGGCCATGTAGTAGAACTGCTTCCTAAAAAATGCACTGTATTACTGTTCAGTCAACAATCACACTAGCCCTCTGCTAGTCAGAAAAGAAGAAAATCCCCATGAGAGCAACAGCAGGATCTCAGGGCTGCCATCCCACTCCTTCTATAGAGGGAAGCCTGGACTTGGGGTGACTGACACTACACCTCAGCTAACAGACTGCGCAGGCTCTGAACTGACTCCTGAGCACAGAGGCGATTTCAGAGCATCCCTGCACACCGCTCCCCTGCGGTCCCAGAAACAGGACTGTGGTTACAAGACACCCATCTTCTGCTGTGCACCCACATTCCTACAGCGATAGGCTCCTAACCCACTCCCCTGGCCAGCTCCAGGGCATCTACACCACTTATCAGCAGCTCCAAGGCAGTGCCAAAAAATAACTTGAGGGCTGAGTGGCAAGACTAGTAGAAAGAAAATTCACCATTGTGATGGGTGTGTTGTTTTTTGGTGGTGTTTTTTTTTTTCCTCCCTCCAAGGGACAAGATGACAGGTTAGAATAGCAGCAATGGGCAGGGGATCTTTCTGCCCCTCGCACCTGAGCAACCAGCTTGAGAGAAAGGGAGAGGCCCAGCTACAGCAGAAGTGTACTTCTCCAACGTGTTACTGCAAGTCTCCTAAAGCCAGCTGGAAGCTGGCAAAGCAATACCTTCTGCAGCCCCATGCTCCAAACACAATTCAACACAACAGGGAACCTGACAAGGAAATAAATGTCAAAGGCAATTTATTAGGACATTTAAAAGTTGGAAGTTCTTTTTGAAAAGGAAACATTTACTTTATGGAATTTTTAAAATTTTTTTATTAAGAACTTCATCTCACTAACAGATTCACCTCAAATTATGCCCAAAACCTCTCTTTTGGCTGCAGATGGTATGTCCAAAAAAGTACACAGGTCATTTCATGAGACTGTTACAGGCCTGACAAAGACATACAAATATCAGCCCAGGAATGGAAGCCTTGAAACAACAAACATGGAGAAACAGTCCTCTTCATAGCAGAAGAAGTCTGGTTTCTGACTACTCTTTAATTGCTTTTAAAATCAGCTACCATGGCGTTAACCCTGCCATTTAACAAAGCTGGACTCCACATTCAACAGCATCTCTCTTCCTTTCAGGCACACCAGTTGAACACTGACTTCTGAATGATAAATTTTGATACAGCGGGTTAACTCCAGCATTTCAGGGGACATTTTTAAGCACAAGTGAACAGAAGCGGAAGGAAATGGGAGAAAAATAGAAGAGGGGGAAGGGAATTCCTCACAACTATTTTGAGCACTTTGTAGTAATTGCTATTATATTTAAAAAAAAAAAAATAGTTTAACTGACCCCATTATCACTTCCCAGCCCAACAATTCAAACCCTTTCAGCTTCTCCATCCTCACAATAAATTTAAAACACTGACATCCTGGACCATCCATCTCCTGGAAAGAAGAATAGCTGAAATATTGGGAAGGTGAGGGAGGGCTTCACAAGGTCACCCAGAGCACTCAGGGCAACGGGAAGATGGGGCTGATGGGGAAGGTGGGGTGAGGAAGAGGTGTGACACCAGAGAAGAAACCAGGATGGAGGAATGCAAGAACCCCTGACCACCTATGCACACAGAGACATGTATCACTCTAGGGCAGCAGTTTTATTTGTTGTTGCTGTTTTTCAAAAGGAGAATGAGCTGTAAAATCTTAAACCATCATAATCCCTCCAGTGACAAGCCCCAGAAGTGCTTAGCTGTAGGGAAAAGGGCATCAGAGAACATGGGAAAAGTTCCAGCTTCTTACAGCATTTCCTGCTCCAGGAAAGGAGATTTTGGTGTCTTGTTGATGTGGGACTAACAAAGGGGATGCTGATACAGGGATGCTGAAACTGCTATTAAATACATAGCTGAAATTGTTTTGCTGTCCCTTCTTTCAGTTCTGTTACGCTTTGATGTAGTTAGTAAAAACAGGTAAACGAGCAGGTCAGTATGATTTTATCTATTTATTCAGAGCCCCAAAATCTAATACTTATATGCAGTCTATATTAGACACAAACATTTGTTCCAAATAAGAAAAGACACTTTTATTTCCCCCAGTGCCCAACAGAAAAAGACCTTTCTTCATAACAGACTTATACATACTTCACCTGTCAAAACCACCAGAGAAATAGTTCTCCTAAAAATCCAACCAAAAGAGAAAATCTACTCAATAAATTGCTGGACTTTGTGTTGGTTTTCTTTTCCTATTGCTGTGCTTTTTGTTTATTAGTTTTGGTTTTGTTCTTTTTTAATAAAACTTCAAAACTGAGCGAGTTAATTTAATTATACATAAAAAAAAACCCAGCAATCTGCAGAATGAGCTGCATTTGAGGAGAAGCAAAGGGACATTTACTAGAAAAAGGTTTATACCAGTGTCCCTTTTTCTTGTATTAGCTCCTTGAAGTCTTCCTTGCATCTTTATTTCTTTAATTGATTACTTTAGATTATCTCAGGATGCATGCTATATGGTGATTCACATAGCAACGGTCTGTAGCTGAGACTAATTGTAATTGCTACTTGGTGCCCTTTCTTCCTCCTCCCTTTTTTGTGCCCTTTGTTCACAGCAGATGAAGAAAAAAAAAAAAAAGGCAAGTTGGGGGCAGGCATTTTATTGTCGGGTCTTTTTTTGCTTTTTATGGTTGCGGGGTTTTCTTGGAACCAGTAGGCCAAAAGGATTGGAATCTTTAATGTACAAGAGGTCCTTCTGGAGTGAATCTGTGTAGGCAGTACTGCTTTATTTTTCAGTATATGGATAAAAGTGACATTTGACTTACGTGTGGCATTTTGACACTTCATACGTTCACTGTAGGAATATTAATGAACCCACAGAATGAGACAGATACAAAAGCATGTATGCATTGCATAGGAAAGCACAATTTTTATGTCAACTGAAACAGAGAAATGAAAGTAAAAAACCTTCATTTCCTAATTTTAGATTCATTCCTCTAGACCACTGACAAACAAAAAGAAAACTAAGAGGATGAGATTCACATCCACAGAACCAAGCAAGCCCAGATACTTGTAATAGTTTTGATTACAGCTAATGAAAAGAAATTATTTTGACTAATTAAAACCCTTAACTAAAAGGAAATTGTCATAGAAATAGAAACAGCAGCTGAAGAGCTGATGCAGAGCTTTGATTGATCACATCCCCCAGTCCCTGTCTTCTCTCAACCTCCCACTTCCCAAAGGCAATAAAAGTACCAAGCAGTAGTTACAAAGGTTAAACTGCAGCTCCTGGAAGACACACAGCAGCTTTGAAAGAGATAAAATTGTTCAGAAATACAGAATTAAAACTTGAGTTTACCATCAAGGCAGCTCTGCCAAAACCAGAAACAGGTATATTTTGAAATTATGGGGTTTTTGTAACCAAATTTAACCTTTTTTTTTTTTTTTTTTTTTATAAATCTAGAGGCAGAGACAGTCCTCAGAAATTTGAAAATAAGATCCCCTTGCATTAACCCCACACATCTATAGGCAAGCTATAGGTGGAGTGTCCCTGTAGGGCTGTGGAGCCACCTAGAGAAGCGTGGCTCCAGCACAGCTCCCCATGGCCTCACACCTCCCATGCTCAGCACCTCAGCTCCAGAGACTTACACCACTTCTTAAGTCCTGTACTGACCTAAGATTCAGGAGGTAACATACAAACACCCCAGTCTGAGGTGATAACACATGAACCATTCTGTAGTGGTTTTATTTTTTAAAGAAAAAGATGCTCAGCAGATAAAAGAACAAAAAAAAAAGTGTGAATTTTAAACTCTGGAAACCTAGAAGGCAAAAATACTCTGGTATTTTTAGCACTGCATTGTTTAGGGAAGAGGGGGAGGACTGACTCACTACTTCTGAATGCTTGGGACAGGCAAATCAATTACACTTACATGCTTTACCAGAGAGCTGTGCGGCTTCTGGAAGAAGGGTGGTCGTCTTTATTTCCTCTGAGCTATGCTACTACATACATCAGGAACTGAATCCTAGACTGTGAAAAGCAGGAAAGGCCAAAATGGTGCAACCCACCAAATAGGATGTGTGCGTATTTTGCACGTTAGGAAAATAGGAAAGGGGAGCTAAACCAAAATAAACCACTGAAATGTATAGGACAATCTTTCTAAAAACAAATCCCACGATTTATGGCCAAAGTCAGGATTTAAGGGGTCAGACAGGTCTAGCAATAATTTTCTATTTATTTTTTTTACTTAAGCTTCTGAAATTGGCAAAGTGGCATATAGCCAAGACCTGCTCACCAAAGTTCCAAGGGCTGATATTCAGCTGATTTCAGAAAGTACTCAGATAAAGAGGTAGTTAAGCCTAGCTCCATGTGTAAAGCACAAACCATTCTCCATTCAGCCCTTTGTGCACCACTCTCCTCCAGCAAGTTGAGCAGCTCCTTCTGCTCCTCTCCTCTTGACTGGGTGTTTCTACTACCATTAGTTGTCCTTCTGGGTAACCTTCTCTCCTCTCACCGACCTTGCTCCCTCTTCCTATAAAATTATGCAATAATGTTTATACAAACCCTTCACAGAATAGTTACCTAAGCCAGCAGTGCTCCTGTTTTATGCATTCCAAAACTATAACAAAATTGCAATGGGCAAACACGCATTATCTCATCCTATTGCTCTCACAGTTATGGGATGTAAATGGATGGACACAGATAAAATAAATAAATAAATAAATATAATCATGAAATTGGCTTTTCTTCCTACCATCACACCAAAACAGTCTCCTTGAAAAATGTCAAAAGATGATAAATGTGACCACGATAAAAATTAGAATAAGACTCACAAAGAAATCTAGTGGAGAAGATAAGCAGTGAGGCACGAAGCACTCTAGCAAACATCCTGGCTTAAAGAAAAGCCTTTCTTCTCCAGATGTGACTGTGGTTTGTATTTTAGCAGCAGCACAATAAAGCATTTTTAACAGCAGAACGGAATTATTCTCTTCCATAAATCAGTCCTCAACTTCTGAAATAACTGAAATCTGTACTAAATTAGGAAATTAATTCACAATGACTTGAGCTCATTTGAAATTGTTTCCTAAAACCTCTTCTTTGACAATCCTTTAGCCACCCAGATTTCAAGCAACAACCAATGCTCTCTAGAGATGGTCCAGGAGGACCTTGTATTTTTCTTAGGCCTCTTAGATAGTCTGCTTCAGCAGGGGGGGGAAGAAACCCAGAAATTTTAAAAATCAAAAGGTATATAAACCCCTAGAAACCCCCAAGCACAGACATGGGAGAACAATAACGGCATTAGTGAATTATGCATGCAAATCAGGCACCCATGTGGCCTAAACTGAACCTGCAACTACTTGTGGACACACACACACACAAAAAAAGAGTCTTGTTTCAGCTAGGCCGAGAAATATCGAAGTTATTTGTTTTGGATGAGTTTACGGGGCCCACTAGTTCAATATGCACATCAAACATATTTTCCTCTGAAGCATCTCTACCGCTGCCAGCAAATCCCTAATATCCTGGCAACAGAACATCCACCTTCGTTTTCACTTCATAGAATTTACCAATTGCCTGTTCATTTTGCAATACTTCATAAGGTGATCTCTAAGGACTTAAGACAATAACTGCTCTGAAATAAAACCTTTTGTTTGCCTTTCTTTCTTTTAAGCTTCTTTACAATCCATTTTTTTTAAGAAGTCAGCAATATTCTGTTAAGCTGTTAAACTTAGAGAAACTATGTTTATTCTTTTTTTAGTTCTTCCCAAAACAAATGAAAAGAGTCACTTGACTAAAACAAACACACACTTTTGGCTCCATCAGGAGCCTTGGCATTCTTGACAACGTATCTTGAATTACCAGGTCCTGGACTTCTGAGGTTATGAGAAAATACTGCATTTTGTGTCTCTCTTTAAAGACTGCTTCAAGTCCACGAGTATGTGAAATAAAAACACAAATCCCCAAGGCACACAAAGCAGCACATGTTTTGTTTTGGTTTGTTTTTTTTCTTTTTAAACCTCAAAGCTTTTTAGCCAAATTAATTTTTTAAGTAATTTGCTAACCCTGTAGTTGCCAAGCCCTCCAAAAAAAAAGAAAAGCCAAGCCAAACAACACAAACCCTTCAAACTGCCTGCATAACCCAGGTTTATTCTTAAAAAAACTGATGCTAATACTGCTAAAATCACAAATCATTTCCGAGATGTTAACTTCTGCCTATCTTAATTAATTAACAAGCATTAAGAAAGGCAGTCAAACCTGAAAGCACCGTGGCCTACTTTATACATTTAAATAAACGACTGCTTTTTGAAGAAGGCTGCTCAAATCTCACAACTCACATCACTTCAAGAGGAGCTCTGAGACTCCACTCCTCTGAAAGATTACCCTGTTTATCCCAGCCCCTGACCACAGTCTCTAAACTGAAAATGAAACATCTTCAAGTGGCGACATACTGCTCATAGCCTTTTTCAGACACTTTGGAAACATGAACCCTAGAGAGATAAAGAGTGCACAGCAAAGTACCTAGAGAAAAGGCTTCCATGGTGTCAGCAATCTGCCTTCTCCAGCTAAAAGCAAGGCACTAACTGCAAGCCTTATGCTGACATACCATGAAATTTAAATGACCATCCCCTATGAGCAGTTTTCAAAGCATTTTACTGAAAGCAGTCAAATTTCACAGCATGGCCCTGTGAAAGAGGTAGGAGAAAAGAACATTAAGGATGACAAATGACAGACCACAAACTCACCTACCTTGTACCTAAGGAGAGCACACTTATTTTTACTTACTTGGTAGTAAAAGTCTGGAGAAGAGAAGGCTTAAGGGAGACCTAACAGCCACCTTCCAGTACCCAAAGGGAGCTGACAAAAAGCCTGGAGAGGGCCTGTTTACAAAGGCCTGGAGTGAAAGGACGAGGGGCAATGGGTTTAA
>JAAGNO010015116.1:93849-103971 GCA_033439905.1 Ceryle rudis
GATCTTTTGAATGTGTACGCTGAAGAGGTGCCAAGGTAAACGTCTGGCGAGAGTAGAGGAAAAAAGAAAAAAAAAAAAAAAAAAAAAAAAGAAACCAAAAAAAAACCAACAGGAAAACAGAACAAAACAAAAAATAACACCACCCACCAAAACAAAAACACTCACCAAAAAAAAATCACCCCAAAAAACCCCAAAACCACAACTTTCTGCCAACACCTGTCACTGACTTCTAACAAAACTTCCTGCACCAAAGTTGTTCTGGAAGGCATCTTTTTACTAACTTTCAAATGTAAGAAACAGGATTTTAATGAAACTTGAAGCTTTTTTAATAGGCTAGGCCAAATACATCCAGATTTAATTCTGTCAGAACATGTGGCCTGAAGCAGGACATCCTGACACCCAAGTATCCACCATCCAGCATTTCTTACTTCAGAGCCTGACCCAGATAGAGACAAAAGAGCAGAGAGCAAGCAACCTGGGGTAGCATCCAAGCAATCAGAAAGGCAGGAATCTTAGGCTGGAAATTAAGGAGCTGCTAATCACTTTTCTCCCCTCGTTCAGGGCAGCTGCAAAACCCGCTGATCTCCAAAATCACCCATTGCATATTCACCTCCGAAATAGCTCTTTACAAAAGTTTTTATTTTGACATCATCTTATCACCTCCACGCAAGCTTCTGTTATTTGTTGAAGCTAAAGCTAAGGCAGAAATAATGATCCTACACCCACCCCTCCTTGTGTGCCCGCCACAAAACCAACAGCACGCCAAGAAGCCCACCCCAAATGGAAGATCCTGTGATGCACATGCACAGGAAGTCAGTTAACTGCCTGTTAATCCTAAAGTAGGTGAGCAAGCTCCCAGGAGAGCCCATTAACCTAAAATTAAAAACTGAATAAAACAATGTTTTGGGAAGAGACTTTCTCCTTTATGCCCCAAGATACTGAACTCTACTTTCTTCAGCTCCGGGGAAAACTCTGAATTCTCTATCTTCATTAACTTCTGTTCATACCGCTGCTTTAAGGTGCTTTCCTTCTAGGGGCTTCACATCAAATTTCAGTAGCTTTAGCTGATTTCCCTAGGGCACGCCAGCAGACAATGAGATGGAGATGCTGCAAGCTCTCAGGTTTTGCTGCTACAGGAAAAGGAAATCCCCGTGATTTCACCATACAGTAATATAAGCCAAAGGAAAGAAAGTTAGACTAGAATTTATTAGTTTCTTTCCAGATTTTCTCACATACCTTTGCTAGGTCTTCTTCATAAAGTTTATGCTGTAACATTCCTTCAGTATACACAGCACACACAGATCAGTGTTTACATAAAGCAGCAAACCAAAACTGTTTAAAAGATGCACACAAACCAGTGTCTGTTTAGTCAAAAATCCCGAAGCATTTCAGTATGACAATAGAAGGATGTTTCCATCCAAGCAAGTGAACCTTATAAACTTCATTTTCAGAAAACAAGGTCGTTTTTGGAAATGAGTAATTGCTAGGAAAATCTTTAAGCACCTGAACAACAACAACAAACAAAGGTCAAATCACTTTTTCCTATTTCCTATCTGAGTCTTAAGAACTATTTATCTTTCAATAACATATTATTGCCATGGTAGTCAGTTACTCCATCCATCTCCAGAGAAAAACATACAGGTGGAGATTTTTTATTTTTTTTTTACCCCTAAACTACCTCTCTCCGCATTACTAATGAAAATCTCAGAAAGAATCTTAAGCACAGCATTTGAGACTGCTGTCTTCTGACCAGCTCTCAATAGAGAGCACGTTTAGGTACACGGTGAAAATTTTGCCATCAAAATCACAGTAGTCCCCAGATGAATATCAGCACGTTCTGTATTTGTGCAGGGGAAATGCCAGCTTTCTCGATAGTTTACCTCTCTTTTTGCAAAGGGAGTAGGAAAACAAAAATCCCCTATGCAGGTAGAAATCGAGGGATACAGGCAAGCCCAAATCATCAGCAGCATCTGTCAAGAGGCAGCAGTAATCCTCCCATCCTGTTTCTACACCATCTTCATCACTCCCACAGAGATGAGGCTCAGGGGCCCCAACACGATGCTGGGTTTGGATAAGGCTCCCAATGGGGCAGAAGGAGGAGGAAAAGCCGCACAAAGAAGCGTTGTAGCGCAGGACAGACCCATCATAACCATCCCCTTCCCATCCCCAGCCTCACCCCTTCGGCCAGCTTCCAGCAAAGCCTGTGTTTTATCAGATCTATTATCTCTCAAACCCAAGCTAAGGGCAAAGACAGGACATAAATGAGAAAAGCATTTCTGGCTATCTGCAGCCGTCAGAGCACAGTGGTGTTGCACATGTTTATTTTAAGTCTTGTGATCTTTCTGGCTGGCATGGCACTGTGAGTTGTACCCACATTAACACATACCAAAGGAAGGAAGTGTTTCACTGGTAGATGTCCAAGCATTTTAATCTGGATGTTCAGAGGAAACAAAATGTGTATTTAAAAAATAATCTGTGACGCTATTTACCCAATCCCTCAAAACAGAGGAGGCTTGATATTATCAGAAACAGTGGCGTTGATGCTACAGTTCTTTAGAGCTTTATTATTTCTCCAATTTCAAGAAATAAGGCAGGATATTTATTGTTCCACAGCAAGACATTAATAAGCCTTTGGCTTTAAATTTTCTTTACCTCCCTCCTCACCTTGGTACACATTAACCACCCAAGTCTACTTCCATTTGCAAAATTTTGGAACAGAGAACTCTTCTTGTTTAAAGAGATTACAAAATATAAAATAAAGCAGAATTAATAACCACATATTTTTGGGGGGTAAAAGCAATGAAAAGCAAACGCAGCTTAGAGATTGAATAAGGAGAAAGAGAGGCAAAAGGGCATGTCAGTCTTCACACACCGCACGCTATTTTCTGGTTTTGTTAACAAATTAATATTAACATCAGTTGGAAAAAAAAACCAAAACACATAAAAGCAATGAAAAAATCTATTTAACATGCAGCAGAAAAAGATTATTTTTACTAGTCTTCCCAATTACACTTCGATACTCTTGTTTTGAGTTTTGCTTACCTTTGCTCTTGTGGATGCTCTTCCACATCCTCCTCTGAATCAGCCTGACAAACAGAGAAAACACGACATAAGAACCTCAGAACAGAGCCAGGGTGCAGTGGAAATACATACCATTTTTAACTCCTCCAAAGATGGACTCTCACGTGATTTGATTGCAAAACAAACTCTGCAATCTAAAATTCCTACAGTGATTCCTTCATGATTCAAGTACGACAGATGCTGCCCGTACCATTTGAAGTTTCAGCTCATTTTTCCAAGATAAATGGTGACTTACCATGGCTACTCCATTTTTTTCTTCCTATTTTTTTTCCCCAAATGTTGGTTGAATAGACTTGTTTTCCATTCATACAAACGCAACTACACAAAATTCTGGTCACACGTTAAGATTTCAATCTAAAACCATCAGCTGCCCTCAAACTACAGGAAGGCTGTTTCCTCCACCTTCAAATTACCTGTCCCACCAGTAAATTTCATTAGCCAGTACCTGAGAAAACAGGATGCAGAGTGCCTTGAAATTCAGATAACGTGGTAATACCAAAAGCAAAGGCAAGCTACCGCGTTCCAATGGGGAAGGCAAGATCCCAAACTCGGATCTTATCAGTGATCAGCAGCACTTACAGAAATTGTAGAGAGTAGGCGCTTGAAACACAACAGCTTAGCTCAGCTGCTGCACTAAGGTAATTTTTGAGACATGCAGTAAAACAAACTGTGCCAGTTTGCAGCTCAAGCTGTCTACAGAAATGAACTCAAGTGTTGGTTCAATGAGCTCCCTGCAGGAAATCCATTTAAAACAAGCAGGTAGCTGCTCTGAACTGGCCAAGATCTCCAGGAAAGCTTTAGGTACAACTCAAAACGGAGCGTGTTACGGTCACCCAACTCACACTGATGAAACCAGGGACAGCTTTAGGAAGATTAACATTTTCCAGGAAGAGGTCACAGTTTTCTGCCAGGAATAGATGGTAAATTTTCCCAGCTACTGCTTCTGCAAGTTATGGTTCCACAAGATAGGAGCTGTAGCTTATACAGACCTTAGCAATTAAAAGGTAGGAAAAAAACCAAACCCCAAAGTCTTCTAAAGTTACGAGTGCTCCTTCCACCACCTCTCCTCCATGTTACCGCCTCATGGAACAGGCCCCAGGTCACCAGCTTGGACTCTACCTCCTCTTTTCACTACATACTGGAGGGGAGTTAAATAAAAAAGTGCAATCACCTAATCACATGCAGGAACACTGAACATCTTTCTACAGGGTGCAGGTGCTTAAGCAGACCAGGCACCCTACTCATCTACTGAACAGGACAAACAGCAGGATTTCAGAAGACCAGGGGGTGGGATTAAAAATACCACAACCACACTAAGGCAGCAAAGGTTAACATTACTGTGGCTATTAGTATTACAGATCTTGTCAAAAGCTACCAGCTGCAGCTACACTTCGGTCTTTTGCCCCAGGCAGCTCATCCAACAGAAGCGGCATAGCCTTCACCATAGCATAACCACATCTGTAATGAGACTAACAGAGAAACACAAGTTAATCTGATGACTTGTCAATATTTCCATACACCTGCCCTTGAAGGGAGGTTGAAGACACCATGGTAACTGTCCAAGATCTGCAGCACATTGCACAGCTCTTCAGGACAGATCTACCTACCTAGAAGTCCTAGCACTTGGCCCTCATGAAGCCCTGGCCATCTCCTCCAATGCCTGAACTAAACCTTGCTGTTAAGACTCTACCACTACGGCACAATACAAACCCATCATCTTGTTTTCCAGCTCTTCAAGCCCCTTTTGTCCTTCCAGGACTTTGGTAAAATACCAAGCAGAATAAGAGGACTCCTCATCCACCTCCTCCAGAAACAGCTTCTCTGCCACAACAGGGTGGCAAGCTCCTTTTAAATGGCTTAATATCTGTCAGGCATCAGAAACTTGGGACCATGTCATTACACAGTGCTCACCCCTAACACTAGCGACCTTACCACTTCTCCTCTTCACTTTTTCCTCAAGCAACGATGAAGGAAACCTTCCCAATCTACAGCCACAGCATAAAAACCTCAATTGTGCAAGAAAAAGCCAAAATAAAATAAAATTTTAAAAAAATAAAATCACCTTTGACTCCGAGCATGCACACACAGCCCCACGTCCAGGTTTCTCCTATCTTCTCTCCCCTCTATACCACAGACTACATGCATACTTATGCTGGGGATTTAAAATAAAATAAAATAATGAAGAAAGCTTTCTCGAGCTGCTCTATCACCAGACAAGTACTACAGTGGGATGGGAAGAAGGGAATGACTCCTGAAGCCAAAATGCAGGTCCCAGTAGCCTATCTGGGACAGGAAAAAGAAAATCCCTTCTCTCCAAACCTCATCCTGAATACAGGATCGTGCTTATCTTGTGCGAGAAAGTGCCTGAAAGTGTCTCTCATGTCACACAAGTCACGAGCGCCTGGGCTGACAGCCTCTACATAATCTGCATGGCCAACCAGCCCCAAGTCCTATCAGCACCATCCAGAAGCTCAGCTGGGAGGTCGGAGGAGCCTTTTAACAGCCCAAAGAGGAACACAATTCCCAGCCCAAGCCTGTCTCAGGCTTTCACACAAATTGTGTGCCTTTAGACAAACCCTGCTTTGAAGCAGGTGACTCTATACGTTCAGTTTGTGCATAGCTGATGGGATGTGCCTCTGTTAATGACATGCTGCAGTGCTGCATATCTGTGATAGACATGTAAGATGAAGGTCTTCACCAGCTTTCGAAACCGACAGAACAATTAACCTTATTAGCCCGAGCTGCACTGAAGAACCGGAACTGAAGAGAAGTTCCTACTACACTAGAAAAAAAAAAAAAAAAGAAAATAGTTTCTCAGAACCTGAGCAGAACCTTTGAAGTATAACCTCAGGCAGCAATTCTGTATCTGCCCCATGTCCGTAACAGATTATGGTACAGTATTTTGTATTTTGGTATATTTGTGGTATCTTTCTCTTTCTCCAAAATTCAAGCAGCTGAAACATTATCACAGGAAACTGAAATAAGCAGTCACTGTCATCTCCTAAACATCTGTAAGCAAACTGAAACATAAACAAGATGCTCCTCTAATGAAACATCTCTCATCTCCTCCATGCAACATGCAGGAAGAGCAGTCAACAGATCACAGCCAGAAATGGCATTGATACTAAAAAAAAAAAAAAAAAAAAAAAAAAAAGTTGGGTATATGTTGCCTTTAATGACTTAGTGTCATTTTCAATCGTGATAACTGGACCTACAACTTAACCTTCATTATTTCATTCTGAAGTAGCTCCTCCCTCAAAAGTGAAGAGGCTGAAAAGAAAGCACTGAACGCCCTGAACTGTCAATGTCCAGCCCACCTGCCCTTGCCTTCCTTCAGTAGCTCACACTCATCACCAGAGCAGTTTCGGACGAACAGAAAAACTCAACTATGACTCTTCAGTTTCTTTTAAGCCACATCCACCATGAACAATAAACGATGCTTGTGTTTCTCCTTTCATATACTCATGGCTGTGGAGACAGCAGGCCTCACACCCTTACTGTGCTCTTCCTTGGGATCTTTCCTCTCCTCTTTTGGGAAAACAAACAAACACACACACACACACTCACTTCCTTTCAGCTTTGCACTGAAGTGCTCCAACATAGCTGTTTATACTTGAAGCTTTTTCAGCCTTTAATAGTGAAGGGCTTGGGTGTCGTGTCCTACATAAAGGAGCTTTTCTCCCAAGCATTTTAGTTAAGTAAGTATTAGCAAGTTTCAAACAAACAAGCAAAACCACAAAATTATAAGGAATCTGAATAAAACCCACAATTGCTCTAATCAAGCCCCTCACACTGGAGATTTTCTGTGTCAAAATCTCACAGGCTTTCCACGCATCTCACAACCATCAGGGCAGGCAAGACTTGACATTTTTCCACTTTGAGGACAAATGATGAGAAGAAAAACAGGACCAAAAATCCAGCCACCTACCCTAGGGATGTTTGCTATAAAAAGAAGGGCGAGGAGGAGGAGAGCAAGGTGGGAGCTCTGCAGCTACCCCACACTCTACACCACCTTCAAAAAGAAGGAGGAACTGGGTGCAAGGGAATACAGATACCACATCTGACTGAGAAATGCAGCTTGTCTCAAAGCAAAAACGGAACACAGGAAGAAAAATTAAAACACCAGAAGAAGCTGCAGAGCAGTGGAAGACTGTCAGCGTGCTAGATACAGCCAGGTACTCCTCAGCTCCAGCACGCAAACCCACGCACACCCTCACCAACTGCAATGTTCTGGGCACCCTTCAGGCTTGGCTGTGGAGCAAGAGCAGTAGGTGAGCCATCTCTAAATGGCTCTGCAGGCTTCAGAGGAAGCCAAAATCAAAAGATGACAAGCATAAGGAGAGAAAAAAAAAAAGAAGAAAAAAAAAGCCACAAATACATGTAAGAGGGAAGCTGGAAGGGGGCACGTGAGAAGCACGAACAATGAAAGGGAAGCAAGAGGAAACAGAAGGTAGAAGGACCAACCGGGGTGGAGGCGCGGGGGCCCTGGGCGGCTGCACTCCAGCATGCAAATTCATGCAGTTCACGTAGACAAAGCGATGCTGTGAGAGGCCTTGAAAGCAACTACAAATATCAAAATGCTTTGTTTCCCCTCTCTTGCCTCTTAACACGGTGTCTTTATTCAGCATGTGCTCTTGGAACAAAAGCATGCGCAGGCAACCTGATGGCTGAATAGGCTACCGGCCCATCCAACTTTCATCCTCGAATTCTGCAGGCAGCAAGGAATGCTCAAAACTGCTCTGTCACAGGCAGTTAACGATGCATGGAAAATAAGATAATAGTGCAAAGCCACAACAGAAAGGGAAAAACATCCATCAGACAGCATTGGTAACCTGCCAGAAACGGGCAAAAGGGCTGGGCAGACAGGGCAACCTAATCCGTAGCCCAGCTCCACACAGGCAGGAGGGAGGTGATATGGGAGAAGAGCAAGCTTGGCTCCTTCCCTGGATTTTTCTCTTCCACACACAGAGTCCTCACTCTCCTGGGTGGCACCTCTACCCGCCCTCCTCCAAAAGCAAGCAGGAAGAACCAGACTGAGGAACTAGGACACTTCCCATTCCCAAAGTCTTCACAAGACCTATCTTTAAACGTATGAATGAAGCAACCATTGGATATTCCCTATCAAACAATGCTTATTATCCACTCAAAAGCAAGGAAGTTCTTCCCCTTACTAGACCCTCACCATTGCATCACACAAACACTGGGCAACAACCCTCCATGAGGGTTTAAGTGAGAAAGTCTGTTCTTGCAAGGAAGAGAACATGGATAATCTCCTGGCAGTGGCATGTTCAGACCATTATTTTTTTAGTGCAGCATGGAGACTGACAGGCAATAAACCCCTTGCAAGTTTAAATATTCCTCTAACAAAAAAGGAGCAGTCAGATGTTAACAGATGAAGCAGTTTTCCAAATCCCTGGAGACGACACCGGCATCTCTGGGGATACTCCTCATCAACCCAAAAGGCTCACCCAGGAGGGCAATGATGCCACATTCCCTTCAGGGCCTCACAGACACAGCAGGGAATCACAGTGGTGCGGGTAACCCTTGACTCCTCGGGCACTCAGAGGACAGCCACGACCAGCCACCACAGAGCAGTGCCACCACTCTGGGGAAGCGGTGCTGGAAGGGTCCATCGCTGTATCTGCAGGGACGGAGGGAGGTCTCCTTTCCTCATCCCCTAACATCTTGAAAAGGCGCCTTCAAATTCAGCCACAGGTTCCAAGCTTGAGAGAAGCTGGGTAAAGCCCAAACCCACAAGGGAACAGAAATGTGGGTGTCAGGGTTGAGTTTGGAACAAAGCTTCAGTCTTAAATCCTGTTTGAGGAACTCAGGCCCTTCTGTTTCAACTTGAGCAGTCACCAACGTGTCAGATGCTGTGGCAGTCCCCAACCTCGGGGTTGAAAGCCATGAAAAACAGCCAATGCACCGCTAGTGCTCAGAGACTGGCTCAGCTGGCTTTGAACATCCACTTTTTATTTCAGCGAGCCTACTGTGAATTTTACCTCTCGCTCTGTCACAACTGAGACCAGACTATCTCCTGGCTTTCCTGCATACCTAACTCAGCATCCACAGAAATGACAGAGGAGCAGCAGCCTCACGGTTGCCTTTCACTGCTGCAAGGATTGGGCAGGACCATACGATCACCCACGCCAAGTTCACGGGCCATCTGTGCCCGGTTTTCCTTTAGGAGAATGCTCAAAACCAAAGTGTTTTCCAAGAGGACCTAACCTCCTCGGGAAGTAAACATCACGTCATCATCACTCAATTGCAGCTTTGCCATGAGAATCAACTATAAACGACCGCATTACACTGTTCTACATCTAATGCATCTTAATGTCTGCAACTAAAGTATGTCTAAGCAAAAGGCCAAGTTCCTTAAGCATCCCTGGGCACAAAGACTCTGCACCTTCCCTCAGTTACTACCACACCTGCACCAAGCAAATTCTGAAAAGCATAATTAAACAGATATTATTTTTATATATAATAGGCCATATGTCCATAACACCACAATACAGAATGCTGGGCCCTAGTTTGCAGCATCAATCGTAAGCCGAGTGAGGAAAGAAACAACACTCCTTCTATTTTTCCCCTACATTAATGGGTATCAATAGCTTGAGCACTAAACAGAGAATGATATAATGGCTCAAGAGAAAATAAATTACCCTCTTTTCCCCTCTCATGTAAGATGATGTCCCTAAGGACTGCTTCTTCCCATTTACGAGCCTGGTGCCTTGAAGTCTAGGAAGGCCCAGCACAACATATGGCAGAGTCCGTCAGCGTAAGTTAAATGCCTGCCTCAAATGCCATAAACTCCAGGCCACCGCTTCCAGCACCTCTCCTCGCCTATCAGCTCCGCCGTGCATTTCACTGTACTTAAAATGTACAAGGCTCCTCTTGACAGCACAGAATTTAGCAAATCCTGTTAGCGCTCAACTAAAGCGGCTAAACAAACCAAAAATGCTCTTGGATGAGAGGAACTGCACCATAAGTGATGTGTCATTTGGGGGGGAGGGAGGGGAATGGCTTCACCCGGGCAAGCCG
>JAAGNO010015120.1:11869-26684 GCA_033439905.1 Ceryle rudis
GTCCCCCCCCTGCCCAGAACCGACGTGGGGTGTTTACTCCTTCCCCTAACCTTCTGGGACCCCCCCCCCAATTCTGTTTAAGTACGAAAATGGAGCCCTTATGGGGTCATAAAAAGATTGTACCCCCCCCCCCCCCCCCCCGAGCTTGAGACACCTGGCCATGCATATGGGTGGCAGAGAGGGGAGCACAGCAGGCCCCAGGGTTGTGCAGGCGGCGGGGTACAGTATCATGCCAGGGAGAGCCTCACAACCACCAAGGGGTTTCAGGCACTGCAGGATGGCAGAGGGCACCAGACAGGCACAGTGACCCACCGACCTCTTGCTGCCCAATGTCCATCTCACAGACCCCATCCTTAGTGCCTGCATTAGGGTAACACGCCATGGGACAGAGCATCTTTCACAAGCTGTGAAGAGCACAGCCCTTTGGTACTGTAAGGGACAACAGAAAGACACCCTGGAGGGGGTGCTCCTCTACCACCAGCAGCCCTGAGCACAGCGATGAGGGGGTGGCCAGGAGTGACAAGTGCCTGATAGCAGCATCCGAGGCTTCTCTGCAAGCCACTGCCCCAATCCACCTAACAGAGGTGAAAGGTATGTTCAAGGGGAGGAAACTCCCTCCCTACAATGCAGGGATGCACCAAGGAGTCCCTGGGATGGAGTGGGATGGAGCAGGCTGGAGCAGTCACATTCCATCCCTGGTGCAAAGCTAGCATGGGGCTCTTGGCAGCCAGCAGCTGCAAGCCCTGCCGGTGGCTGTCTCCTAGCACATGTAGGCTTGCACAGCCAGCCACCACCCCAGGCTGATCTTCTCACTCCTCTGACGGTAGCTGCTGGCAAGCTGGGGTCCATGCCACTGCCCTGGGGGAGGCAGGTCTCCCTCTGGGCTCCACAAGTGCTCTAAGAGCTCCCGCACAGGCTGCCGAGGTGCTCCAATCTCACCCAAAGCTGTTATCGTTTAGCTTCTGCCATGTGTCAGTTTCAGTTGGCCAGAAACTGAGCTTTTGATATTAAAAGACAGCAGTTTTTGTTCTTCTTGCCATCTGTATGTTTGTGTATTTCCCCTACCACCATAATTAGCAGGCTGGGCTTCAGCCAGGCTCAGGAGGAGATCTCAGTAGACGTCTTCCCAGCAATTTGAACAGCTTCATCATGTCTTTTATGGCTCCCCTAGTACAGTCCCCATCACAGAGATCCTCACAGCCCAAGCTGCCAGTCCCAGTGTCCCAGCAAAGGCAGCAGGGATGGGGAGGCTGCACTCCAGAGAGCCTCAGCCCCTGCAGCTGCAGGGGCCAGCACCCAAGCAGCATGGGTGAGGTCCAAAACCCCACACCATGAAAGGCAGCAGTAGGTTTGCTGTGCTCCTGGCAGGTCCACGTCACCAGCACCTCCAGAGCTCTGCCCCAAGCCCATCTCTCTGTCCCCTGTGGGGTGCACCCTGCTGCAGCTATCCCTGTGCTATTTGCAAAACCAAGAAGATAAAATAAATCAACAAGGCCCCAGCAACGAACTGAGCCCAGCTGATACCTGCAATCTCCCTCCAGATCCCAAGGAAGCTGCCAGCACCACATTCTGCTAGACCAGACCCAGCTGCCTTCTTCCTACAGCATGCCCCTGCTTCTTCCCCCTCTGACCCCCCTGCCAGCACATACAGCTGGCCCAGGGGCAGTCAGGACTCAACCAAGCCCAACAAGACTCTGTTTCCATCCCAGGCAAGCACTGCTGAAAACCTCTGCATGGGTTTCAGCAACTGCATGGCTTCTCCCTGCCCCTCCTCAGCACACCCACGCACCTCAGGCAAGCCCAGGTTGCTCCAGGTGCACCACATCCCTCTGCTGCTCCTGCTGCCCTCCCCACAAACCCCAGCACAGAGACAACAGCCAGGGAAGGGCCGTGCACAGCAGTTTTTGTGAAGTGCTCACAATTGAGCAGCTCTGGCAGCAGGAAGCGGGGATGTGCTGGGTTCTCCACGCGGGACCACAGGAGAGGAGTGTTGCTCTTACTGTAACGGCTCCGCCTTGGCAAACCATATTCTGGTTTCAGGCTGCCTGATAAACAGACTTGAGCTTGCACATACACAGACATCTGCCTGAGGCAAACAGCAGGACAGAAACACACAAGCAAATTTGGCAACTTCATGTGAATTAAATGTGCATTTAATTGAGATTTATGGAGGGGTTGCAAAAGCAATTGATTATCAAAATCAGATTATTTATGGGGGTTTAGCAACTATACAGGAGATTAATGTTGTTTCCAGAATAAATCCTCAGTAAATGTTTCCCCAGTAATCAGCTAATAACACGTCATCCTAATTATCTCATGAGAGGGGCACAGAAGCTCTGACAAATACTGAGAAGATATATTGTTGTCTGCAAATCAGCACCAAAAGGCCACAAGCCACACACTGCCTCCAAACCACAGCTCCACTTGTGTCCTCCAACACCAGACCACGGCCAAGGGATGCATCCAAGTCCCCGCTACCAGCCTTAGTCCTCCACATCATGGACAAAGGCTAGATCCATCATCCAGATGACTTCTTGCCCAAAGACACAGGAAGCTTTGCACTCTGGGGCCCTGAGCCTGGCCAAGGCAAGGCCAAGTCACCACAGCCACTCGGGTGGCAACAGGTGATGATACCAAGAGCAGAAATAACATGGCTCCTCAGATGGGAAAAGGAAGCCTATTCCCAAGAGCAAGAGGAAAGGTGGACACATTCTGCAACAGGGCACAGCTTTGCATTGATAGGGTTTTGTACTCCTCTCTGCTGGCAGGTGGTGGTGCCCCAATAAACCTAAAGGGATTGCCTGTGCTGCAGCAGCTCCTGTTTTGCTGAAGTAGCACTCGCTTATTATAGAAATATTTATTGAGGATTAACAGCTTTGGCTGCAAGAGGCAATTAAAGCTGTGCCACACAGCCAGCCTTGCCAGTTCCTCCCCTAGCCCCCTGCACAAGATGCTGCACAGCCCCATCCTGAGCTGGTGAGGGACCACTCCGCGCTCTGACCTGTCCTCTCCCTGCACAGCAGGATGTGTCACAGGGATGTCCTCATGGACCTCCATCCCTGGGAGGAGGCAGCAGCTGCCCCCTCTGAGGGGCAGGAGGGTGCCCTGCCACTCCCCATGGCCAGGGCAAGTTCAGGACCATTACTGTGGGATGCAGAGATGCTCTGGTAGTCACCATGGCAACGCTGGTACACAGCCAGGGTGATCAAAGCTGACATGAGAGAAAGAGAGAAATGAAGAAAAAAGAAACAGAAGAAAGGGTGGGGAGTGAAGAAAAAAAAAAAAAAGTCTAAAGTCATGGAGCAAAGGCTGGGGCAGGAGGGAGAGATGAGGTGGGAAAGCACAGGTTGTGGAAGAGGAAGAGAGCTGTCTTTGGGCTGCTCACCTTAGGATGATCTTCAACAAGGCGACCCAGAATGTGCACAGAGTGCACCACTGAGTCAACCCTGCTGTAACTGTCCCAGGAAATGGTGCCTCCAGGACATGGCATGTTCCCAGGCTGGGAGCCTGAGGTCCTGCTGGGGCACAGACAGGCAGCACCCTGCTAAAAGACACAGAAGGCTGCATGGAGAGCTTCCCACCCCCTGAAGCAGTTCTCAAATCCCTAACTGAAGAGGCTCTTTAAGGTGATGGATAGATGGGTGTCTGAGGCCAGGTTATTCAGCACCTTCTTCCACTAGCACAGATGGACTGGACCAGCCTCTGGGTCACAGCACATCTCACACAGCATGCTAGCTCAGGGCTGCTCACACTCCTGCTCTCCACTACACCCGAGTGTTGGGGTGCAGGTCCATTTCTCAGCACAGCTGAGCCAGCTCTGTCCTGCTACTTGCCAAGCAGGGCTGCCTGCATTCCCTGAGCCCCCCAGAAGGCATTTCAGAGGCTAGACCACCAAGACCCTCAAGAAGAACACAGGGTCCTTCAGAGCAATAGCCAATCCCAACCCCAAGCCCACAGTGGTGGGCCATTTCCATGGCTGACTGCAAAAGGAGCCCAGAGGCAAGGAGTAACAAAGTCTACTTTGTCACTTGGCTTGGGGCTCACCTGAATCCCTAACTCAAGGCCAGGGTAGAAGGCAGAGATGCCACCACAATACATTGATATAAACCCTAGTACTGCAAGAACACAAGCTGTCTCTGCTGCCAAAACACACTCTGCTGTCACTTCTCCACCCTACCTCATTAAAGGCAGAGAATTAAAAAACAGACATCAGGGTTTGGGTCAAAAAGCAGCAACTACAACCTCTTTCAGCTGGAATGGAAAATAACATCCCACTTGTCTGTTTATTCTAATGAAATAACAAATCCCAAAGGGAAGCTCCCCCTCTTCTGAGCCATCCTCGCGATAGCTGAATGGTAAACACAGAAAGAGCCTCTTGCAGGCAGATAGCGAGTGCTGGGGTGGTGCCTCAGCCCACTGATCGCAGGGACAGCAGCAGGTACCTGGAGACCAGGAGGTGGTCAGTAGGGCTGGTGGTACATGAAAGTCTGGCACAAAGGGGAGGAAAAAAAATGAGAAAACTCCTGGGAATAGCACTGAGGGAAACAGCTCAGCCATTTTAGCAAAGATGAGATGAGAGAAACCACAGAATTCACACAGATGCTACAGGAGCAGCTGGAGCAGGGCAGCAGGCAATGGGCACCCAGAAAGCTGCTGCTGGGGGAGAGAAGCACCCACTCCTGCTGCAGCACAGGGCTGTCTCAGCAGGTAAAAGCTCACCTCTGTACTGGTGCTCACATAGCACTCTAAGGGGGCTTAATATCCCCTCCAGTGACATCATGAGCCTCTGCTGGTAGCACCTAGGGCAGTCCAGCCATGGGGCCCACAGATGTCAAGCAGGCTCAGTGCTGGGGATGGTGGGGGACATGGCAGGACAAGGCACATCTAGAACAATACACTCCCACAAGCATATGAGGGGTTTCAGCACAGACGTGATAATCTCCCCTCCTCCTTCCCACACTTGTGTTCTCCTCAGCTCCTGCGTACGCCCAGAAACCCGACTTCAAAAGGAAGGGGGGGCTGCCAGCATGGGAAGCGGCAGGCAAGCAGACGTTGCTGTCTCCTGCTAAAAGCCTTTAGTGCCTTTCATCAGGGCTGGGGAAAAAGCAGCCTTCAAACCATCAGACTGAAGGCAAACAGCCAAGCTCTGGCATCAGGTCCTGCTGTCCCACAGCCCTGTGCTCCCTATATTGGCCAGCCACAGATTTAACCCTCCCTCACAGAGAGGGTGGGTTTAGCCTCCCCATCCCACTTCCCTGCTATATATACGTAAATAAATCCGTCTGTGTACAGTAAGCACCAGAGATCCTCTTAACCCTCCACGCTCCTCATTCTGAAGTGAGGGCTAAGCACTGCTGCCTGGTGCCACAGGCACAGGAATTGGGGCATTCTCCAGTAACAAACCCATTCATGCAGATCAACTCAGCTGCACCAAGGTCACATCTCCCTTCCTTGCTGAGATTTCCCTCCCCAAAGTGACAGTCTGTCCCAAATAGCCTCTGGAAGCCACATCTCCCAGCTCCTCATTAGTGACAATTAACAGGCAATCAACAGGCCCAGCAGAGCTGGCACTTTCCAGGGAACAAGTCCCCTTTCAGTGGGGAAAAATGAACATGTGCTTTGTTGCACACACTTTTGGCTTAAATGAGCCCAAACCTGCCTGCCAAGGAACAGAATTATTTCCCAGACCCTTTATGCCACCTGACCAGCCAAGTGAGGACCAAGGGCAGGGGCAGCCGCAGATGACCTCTCTGGACAAGCCTGTGCTCTGCCACGCGCTAGCAGGATGCTCTCACACAGCCCAGCAAAGGGCAGGCAAGGCAGTAGCAGGGACTGGGGGTACCCCTTCCTTGGGAAGGGTAATGGGTACTTGCCAGAAAGGACCATGCTGCTGGCTCAGCACCGCCCGCTGCTCCTCCAGAAGTTATTTCAGACCAACTGAGAAGGTTCTCAGAGTCAGCAGAAGCCAGCCAGGGCAGGAGGAACCTCTTTACCCCACCCCAGGCTAGGGGCTGCCCCAGGGCTTGGCAAAGGAGGTAGGGTAGAGACCTCAGCACCCACAGAGGGTGGCTGTGCTTGCACCTCAGGTCCCATGCTACAGTATTAAAATAAGCTGTGGGCTTGAGAAATACAGTGAGATTAGCTAACAGACAAGTGGCAATCTTTTGCAAGAGCCCAACACAAGGACCAGGCAGCACATGCTCTCCAGGCTGGAGATGGGTAGGGCTAACACATCACCAGCCTCTGCTTCCCTGGGTATTTGCCCTGATGATGAGGAAGAAGAAGAAAAAAAACAAAAAAAACCCAAACCAAAACCAAACCAAACAAAAAAAGACAAGCAAGCAAGAGGAAGGCAGCCTGGATGGGACAGGCTGGCAAGTTTGACAGAAGAGTCTTGTTAGCAGCATTTTTCTTTTACCTTGCAGTTCAAGCAGGGGTAAAGCCAAGGAATGCTTCCCAGGACCCTGCACCAAACGAGCCTGGCCGCCCAGAGCTTTAATTGCCAGTGGCAGAGCAGGGAATGGGCAGCAGCAGCTGAGGAGTCCAGCAGGACAGATGGTAGAACAGTGCTGATGGGTTCTGCTGCAACACAAGCTCCAACCTCATCCTTCAGGATGGGGAAACTCCTGTTGTCCCTTCAGCATGAGGGGTTCACCTGACCCTGCACTGCCTTCAGGGGCCTGGGTTTGTGGTGTTTCACCCTGCGGCTGAAACACCCCCGTGTGAGCACATCATGCCTTGTGCCTCTGGGTATGTGGGACCACAGGTCTGGGTGAGCTTGAGTGCAAGCCTGCAGCTCAGCTGGGGTCCAGGGTTGTGGGGAACAGAAGTGTCCAGAGCAGAGCTCTGCTGGCTCTCCAGGGGAAGAGGAGGAAGGATCTGGCAGATCTCTAAGCTGACTAAGAGCTCCGAGTGCCCAGTGGCTCTGCTGTACCAAGCACAAGCCAAAGCAATTAGCATTTCTTGGAGACACTCTGTGTAATCTTCCCTGAGTGATGGGGAGAGCTGCTACAAGTACAGGGAAAGGCCTGGAGCCACTTCCCAGGACTGGAGAGATGCTGTGCTGGCAGCAACACAAGGCAGAGCAGGGCTGTTTCGCTGAAGGGACCTCCTGCCAGAAGCTCCAGGACCACTGCCTCAGCCAGGCAGTGGGGAACTGCACCCTCACCCAGCCACAGCAGTGACCCACCACCACTAAATCTTGCCTCTGGGTGCTGCAAGCTGTCAGGCAGCAGAAAGTCAGGAAACAGAGCAGAGAGGGAGCTCTAAGCATCTTCCTTGGAGCACAGCCCATGTGGGAAAGGCCACCTTGGGAAAAGCCAGAGCCAGGACCAATCTCATCCATCAACTCCCAGGCAAGACCTGAGCCTTGAGGCAGGAAAGGAGCACACATGAACCTGGAGCTGTTGGGGGGGGGGGGGAATCACAAAAGAGCAGCAGCCTGCCCAGGCCAGCCATCCAGGAGTCACAGATTATTTTTAATGGCTACTCTCAGAATGCAGTGAGCACCCACAGGACAGACAGCCCAAGCTGATGTTCACCCCATCCCTCTCCCCAGCACGTGCAAGGAACATAGCTCACAGACAAGCTTTTTATAGGGTTTCCCATTCCTGCTGGGCATGCAGCTCAGCATGACCACACCACCCCCTCCCTCAGTAATCACTCACATGCCGTTCACTAAAGTCTTTCCATTCCCTCTATAGCTGTTTCCTCTTCTCTCCTTATTAGGGATCCACCTACCTATCCATCTTCTCATTTTCTCCCCCTCTAGCTATTTTTAAAATGCCATAAGAGCTTTCAACTGGTAGCATCCTCAGGGAAACAAGGGATTTTACATGTAACCTATCACGAGCAGTCATCACCACACAACTCACCATGCAGGCAGTGACTTTCCTTTTTTCAGAAGCAGGGAAGGGGAGAACACCCATGCTCAGTCCCTCCGTTCTCCCTGACCAGCCCACCAGGGCAGCACTGCCAGGCACCTCCCATCCCAGCGAGGAAGGATCACATCCAACCCACTCCTCTCCCAAGGGGGCAGCCGGGCCAGATGGTGGGGCAACAGTGCAAGTCCTCTCAAGCAGCGTCTGTGGGTGTATGAAGAGATGGTTTTGCTCACTGCAAAAAGGCTCTGTTCAGGGGATCATCCCACTTTGTGCCATAGCATCTGCTGCCAGATGAAGGAGGCCTTCCTTGCTGAGAAGATGGCTGTGCTTCCCCCTGTGTGGCCATGCATATGCAAGCTGCTATACTGCTTGGTTCCAGTGCTGGTTGATGGTCAAGAGTTGGGGGATATGTTTGTGCTTTTAGCAAGAGTGCCTCCAAAGGAACAGTCTGCCCCGAGAACTGAATCTCTGGTGACAGCCTGGATAGCGAGGGAGGACCAAGGATTTCACAATCAGTCCCAGCCTGGACAGGGGGAGTGAAGAAGCATTTACACAGAGGCACTGCACAAGCACCACAAAAAAAAAAAAAAAAAACAAACGACAAACCCAGTTCTCTCCCTGATCTGGTTATTCCCTACAGAAGAGCTGCCTCCCCCTTCCCTCCCAAAGGTCTGACACACATACCAAAGACACTCCCTTGCCCTGGCCCATCTCCATGCCACCTTCACTCCAACCCAGCATGGCAAGAGCTGAAGGCAGGTTGCTAATCAATACTGCAGGGGAGGGTGCCCCAGGGCGAGCTGTCTGGCTGCCGCTGTGGCTGCCAGATGGGATTAGGCTGTGCATAACCTGAGAGGTGTCCCACAGAGCGCTAATGTGATGGCATGTTGCATGTCACTGATGCGACCTGCGAGAGCCCTTTTCACCAAGTGTTTGGTGTGTCTGTGACAGAGGCAGCAGGTCTGCAGGAGCCCCAACTTGGTCACATCACTCGGACAAAGCTTGGGTGATGCAGCTATTTATAGCCCGCAGGAGGTTAGAGGGAGCTCATCTTACCTTGCTCCAGCTTCTTCATCCTCTGAGACCCAGGAGCTGATGCTGAAGGTGCCAAGGCAGAGGGGGAAGCAGGGTGATGGGGATGAACACCTCACAGTCCCCAGCACAGACAAGGCAGAGGGAGGGAAGGATTGGCAGGGACCAGCGCTGCGCTGTGATCTGAGTGCAGACGAGAGCCAGGGAAGCCTGTACTCTCACATTCTGAGGACTGCTGTGATATGAGCAGAGAGAGGGAAAATCTGGAGCAGAGCTGCCTGCTCAGATGGCAGGAGAAGCCTGCACTGGGCTTCCCAGCACTGGCTCCCACAGCACTGTACAGGCAGCTGCCCTACATGAGCTGTGTTTGAGCTGGGTGCTGAGAGCAACTGGGGTCTGCACCACTTCTAGAGTGGCTCCAGGACCTCTGCATGCCTCAGGCCCCATTTCTTTGGGCAGGCAAAGAGGGCCTTTCCACACCTTTGCTGCATTTGGTGCCTGACCATTGATCTCCCATTTGCAGGGCAAGCACAAACCATGGGGACCTGCTGTAGGTCCTTTCTGACAGCCCAGAGACCTGTTTGCTCATGTAGTGCTGATGCAGACCTTGCAGCCACACCAGCCTGCTAATAAAGCCACTCGCTGTCCAAGGTGGGCACCACCATAGCCAAGTCAACCAAAGGTTATTTTACCCAGGAAGATTCAGTGATTCAGTGGCCAACAGGCAGCCCTGATCCTGTCCTGCCTCATGGCTGGGCAAGGAAGACCCTTCTTTCACAGAGAGGCTGCTGGGGGGGAAGCAGCTGCCCCTCTCACACAGCTCAGGCTTGGATGAGCTGCAGCTTCTGACACGCAACAGAAATGGGTTTCACACATAGCTTCCTTCCCTCCTCCGCTTTAGCTTTTAGCAGGGAATCGTCCTTGACAAGGGGGTGAAACACAGCTGCCCTTGGCCTGCCACCCTGGGGTGGGATCCTCCCTGTCTCCACTGAGAATCCAGGCTGGGGAACAGCTGCAACTGGGAGATCTCCAGCATGGCACCTGACATGTCCCAGCAAGTGCTGCTGAGCCAGGGACCAACCCACCCAGTTCCCCAGCTGCTTTAAAAATAGCTCCCCTTCAGAAGCAAGCACCTCTAGGCTGGGCAGTCCTCCCCAGGACTCCTCTGCACAAAGAGTCTCCAGGGCTGGCAGGGCAATGGATGCCAGGAGAAAAGCAGCAAGATCTTCAGGGTCAGCCAGTACAACACAGATGCTGGGATGGACAGGCAGGGCCTTGCAACACACTCCCAGAGACAAATGCCACAATGTTTGTGAGGGGTGCTGTGCTGCAGAGCCTGGCACACGCCATTTGGGAGCTCACACTGGTCTATGTTATGTTTGTCCCATCCAGCAGCACACTGCAGTCTGGCTGTGACTATCTGAGAAAGTAATATAATTCACTACTGTGAGAACAGGTCAAGCCCTGAAACAAATTCAGATTGCAATGGACATCAATTGGGCTGAGGAAAGGTTCAGGGAATGGCAATGAACAAGCAAAGCCATTCTTGCCCCATAGCAGTATAATGCTCTCCAAAGTGTGCCACTTTTTGCCAAGAAAGAATACAGAAACCAACAGGATGCTTTCAAACCCTCAAGCACATGCTCCCCTCTTACACTAACTGTCCTGTTCCCTAGAAAAGCCTTCCCCCTAAGAACTCTTCTGGGTGTCCAAGTCTCAGAAACACAATGATTCAAAATGGAAGGGGAGTAAAACATCCATGAACAGGAAAGCAAGTGATGCCTGGGGCCCAGAGGGCCTTGCCAGTGTAGAAAGGTAGAAGAAAGGAAGGTCAGACAGGCTGCATGAGGAAACCAGCTCCTTTTTCATTCAGATCTCTGCCCCAGGCAGCAGAAGGCATATCAATTCCCAGGCCAGGGCTTGTGGCTGATACTGATAAAGCATGCAGAGGACTATATCTAAACTGAAAAACGCCTGTCTAAACTATGGCCTACCAAAACCCTGAGCCATTGTTAAATAAATGGCAACTGTGCACCTGAGTTTGCTGCCGCACTAGATCAGCTTGGTCCCGGTCAGCTTCAGACAGCCCTTTTTCTAGAAAGCAAGGCACATTCATCAGGGCTCTGCATCACTGCACTCAAGCTCTTCTACTTCACCAGTGATTTACTGTGCTTACAGACTCAAGAGGCAGAGATGCTGGGCACCAGAGGACTTGGGACAGCCTATGTGTCCTCCAAGCAAGAACAACCTTCCCTGCTGCAGGCTGCCAGTCACCCTGCCACACTTTCCCTGAGCTGCCCACAAATTCCCTGGGTCTGAAACATCTGGACTTGAGCTCCATCTTCCCTACAGCTAACACACTCACTCCAAGTCCCCTTCCATCTTGCAAAGCTCTCTCTCCACCCACCCCACCCCCCCATTACTCTCCACCTAAGTCCTTGCCATCACCAGTCTACCCCCGGGATGCTTTCTGGATGTGCTGTAGTGCTCACAACAGAGGCACTCATGTATTTAGTCTAAAAATATCTAATTAGATGTTCCAAACACTTCATTATGGCACCATCATGATAGGACTGCAGAGTCTGGCAGGACTTGGTGGGTTTGCCTTCACTCCTTCACAGCTTCGCAGAGAGCAAAGGCAGCACTTACACCAACTCCTTGCTGATAACAGGACAGTCTGTCATTAGCCCAGCCTGCTGGCATCAGAAATACAATTATCTGGCTAAACCAATCGTCACTTTGTCATTAGAAAACTTGCTATTTATTTTGTAAGAGCATGGTAGGCCCTTGAAATAATTCAATTGCTTCAATTGCCTTTACAGCTTGCACTTCATTGGCCTGCAGGGCCACTTCCCATGGTTTCTGCTCTTCAAAGGGCAAGCTGCCAAGAAAGATGGTTTGCAGGAGAGCCTGAACAAAGCTTGGTGAGAGGACAGAGTCCATCCACCAGCCTGAGGACAGAGAGAAGCTGCCTGGGCTCTGAATTTCTTGGCACCAAAGTGAATGCAATGGATGGTTGTCTCTTTGCTAGGCTGCCCAGGAAAACAGAGGGGACAATTTTTATCAGGTTGGATGTGGCAGCTGAGTCCAGCTGGGTGCTAATTGAGCAGAGAAAAACACGGGTAGGGAGCCTGGAGCTCCCCTCAATGCTCAGATTTCACAGAACAGTGCTAGAACCCTCCACCGAGAGGCATAGACACTAGTGTGCATGGCTAGGTTTGGAGAGAACGTAGTAGGAAGGTAGCTTTTCATCTCGTGCAAGACTGTCTCGCATCTGTGTGCCTCCTTTCTTTTCTGTCCCACCTGCACCCATACCTTGAACTGTAAATCTACTTGAGCCTTTCAAAAAACTCTCGTCCTTCTACAAGCCTCCTCCACAATAACCTGCCAGGGCAGGAAAAGCTCCTCTTGGAGATTTGCCTCTTTTCCCATTGCCTCACTGCATGTGAAGAGCCCGTCCATCAGCTCTTGGGGGAGCAGTGGTGAGAAGCATGAGGGTTTATCCAGAGCCAGAGCCCATCTCACCAAGCACCCAGGGACTAGGCAGCAGCACCACTGCTCTCATCAGCATCTCACTCAGTTAGGGCCTCCCTCACTGGAGTTGTGCTTTGTCCACAGTTCACTGCATGCCTGCAGCAGCAGCCAGCACTACAAAGCTGAAACAGGAACCAGTGTTGACCGGGAACCATGAGTGCTATGACTGAAAAGGCTCATCTGTACCATAGCCTTCCAGGTCTGGCGTCATCCCTGCAGTAATTAGAGCCTCCACACAAGGAAGGCACTAACACTGCTCATCACATTAACAGGCTGATCCCTCCAGGTTCACTGCACTTCTGAACACAGGAGAAATACCATGTCTTCCTCAGCAGATCCTACCCTACTGGGTGGGGAGACCTGGTGAATCACCCTGCCTTGATGAGCTGCACAGAGCAGAGCTGGAGCTCCCGCAGATGTGCAGCACCATGTGATTCCTCTTTAATTACACAGGGACTTAATAGAGTTTGCTGGTAAACACCTTGTAACCACATGTGCCTAGAGATTACTGGGTAATTATGCTTAGTGGATCAACATGTAGCAGGGAGCATGATTTAGGAATGACAAAAATAACAAGGCAAACATGCTGCATTCATCAGTATCTGTCATGAAGCTTTCCTGCCCAAATGCCAGCCTTTCCTCATTTCTCCTTCCCCAACTTTCTAAGACTAGGGGAAGCTCTGAGCAGGAATGAGGTGCCTGGGGCTGGGATGGTCTAGGGAAACTTTCCACTTCACATACCAAACCCTCTGCAAGGGCTCTCCATGCTCTGACAGGCTGTCAGCTACTCAGAAGAAAGAGGATGAGGGATAGATAGTACTCGTTCCCAAATTAAATTGCCATAAGGACAGATTCTGGTGTCCCTCTTCAGGGTGCATGCTGGAGACAGAAAGGCAACTGGAAGAGCTCTAGTTTGTGAGCCAGTTTCAATCACTCATTGCAACACTGATGCAAAGCCAGCCCAACCCAGGGGTTCACCGGGGTTTCGCATACCCAGGGAGTTCTGTGTGTCTGCTCAGAACAGGGTGACCCATAGGAACAAGGGCAACCTTGCTCCTGACAAGACCAGTGTCAAGACATCCAGCAGCCCCCTTCCCACCCCAACAGAGCTGGGCCAAGAGAGACAACGTGCAAATGCCATCTCCTATGGGTCACACTGGGGTAACACCTACTTGCAGGCCATACTCACTGCATAGACCTGCAGCACCCAAACCTGGTGGCTACCTTTCAGTAGGTGGAAGGGATTATTCACACTCATTTCAGAGACTCTTAAATCCCTGGGGCAGCTGACAGCTTCAACCTTTGCCTTTTAATGAGCACAAACACAATACTTGTCACATTAGGCTCCCTGCACCAGGCCAGTTTCAGAGGGAGAGGCTGAATGCAGAACACAGATCTCGGGGTGATTTTAAGGGATGTTTTCTTGGGCAAGGGTTTGTACCACAGGATCCAGCTTCAATGGAAATGCAGAGCAGTACTGATAGACCTGTTTATGAAAGTATGAATCCATTTGCAAGCAATTAGGAGTGCTAACCAGAGTGGGAGGTATAAATAGTATAGCTAATGTAACTATCAACACTGTGCCCTCCAAATGCTCACTGCACACCTGGTGAAGCCCAGAGGAGAAGGTGCTTTCCTGGCCAGCACAACCCTTGCACCCGCAGGGCCACCTAGTCTGCTCTGCAGCCTCAGGATATGAGTTTACGTCCAAGATAAGAACCTTTTCCTCTTCACCTCAGAAACAAGATTTCCATATGGCTTTTCCTTCCCTGCACCATGGGAGAGATGATGACACAGGGCCTCCAACCCTGTGAGCCATATCAGGGTGAAAAACAACCCCCTGTCCGCTCACCAAGGGCAGGCAAGACTCCTGTGTGCTGTGCATGAAGCATCTTCAGAGAAACACCTGTACAGCCCAGCAAATCCTGCCCAGAGCTCCTCAGAGGCCTCACAGATAGTTTTTGCACAACAGCATGGCTTGAGGCCAGCCAGAGCCTACAGCACCAGGTTTCCTGCCTCACATCAGCTTCAGACAGCACAGAAGTGTTATCAAAATGCACCAAGTAAAATGGAAAGGAGTAGTGGGAATTCACGGATCAGATGATGCATTTCATCCTCTGTTGTGCTTTTCATTGATTTGCTAGCCCCAAAATATTGGTCCTGCAGCCACAGGTACACCTGCACAACATCACCACATGCACAATCTGGCTTCATCATCCATCCTCCTCCTCCTGTCTCCCTTGCTGCTCACATATCCCCAGGTAGGGTTCTGTGCACCAGGAGAGAGACCTGACGGGGGAGATGAGCGTGCAGCTCCTCCTAGACCCCACCACATCTAATGCCTCAGTCACTACAGAGGCTGGGGG
>JAAGNO010015121.1:0-16670 GCA_033439905.1 Ceryle rudis
CTCTTTCTAATCGCGTTTCAAGGCCACGCTATTTTTGACAATTGGGTTCTCCTTTTTCTCTAGGCCCTACAGGCACTCCAGAGACAGCCCAATGCAGCCCAGTACTTTCATCAGTTTATGCTCCAGCAGCAGCTTAACAGTGCCCAGCTTCACAGCCTGGCTGCTGTCCAGCAGGTGAGTTGCCAAGGGGCATAAGATGAGTTGGATCATTTGTTGGGGAAGATCCAGAGATTCTTCATACAGTGACTTGTGCACCAAGGTCATCTTGATCCATAGTGAGACAATGAGTCCCTAAAGACATTGTTTAAAGCTAATAGAAACAGCTAGTAAACTGGAAATCTGATGCAAAGATTTGTTTGTTTTTTCAGGTACAGAGCAGGGGAAGATAAAATTTGGCATCCCCATCAGGAAATTTGCACTTAGAGGCCTGTGACTGGCCCCTGCACCTTCTGTAGATAAAAGATGTGTGGTTAAACCAGCAGTGGAAGCAGTAGGGTTTAAAAGGTCTATTAAAATGAATTGTGGTTCGTTACTTCTCTGAGAATAAGCATGGCCTTTTGTGGGTGAAATTTCAGGTGTTATCATCTGAATTTTCTGTTTCGAAACTTAGCCCATGTTTCCTTTTCCATTTACTGTCAAGGGGGATCTGGGGTAGATCTTGTCCAGCCAGGAGGATGTTTCTTTAACTGAGATAGGTGTATACAATTCATATTTTGTGTAATTGTTGAGTGATTTTTTAGGTTGTTTTTTTTTTCTTCAGCAACTTTGTTCACTACCAGAATTTATCATCAGTTGAAGAGGGATTATGTGTGATGTGAATACAGTTCTGTCTGTGTAACAGTATCTCCATCACTAGCTGTACTCCTTGGCTGTTAGTCCAGGATTTAGTTCTCAAAATACCTACCTGCAGTCTTCTAGCCTAGAGGGAATAGAATATTCTCACCAATTTTACACAAATCTCAGTTATAAAACTACCTAAATTCATATAGTGAAATACCTATGGGATCATGGGGGGGGAACCCTATCAATATTTACATGCCTTCATGAACCATATCTGCTATCAGCTGAAATTTGTTGCTTGTGTGGTGGTTGATTGTACACATGCACCAGGTTAGGGGTTCATCTGCTGGAAAGAAGCTCCATGGAGAAGGACCTTGGAGTCCTGGTGGACAGTAAGTTACCCATGGGACAGCAGTGTGTCCAGGAAGGCCAGTGGTCTCCTGGGGCGAATAAAGAAGAGTGTGGCCAGCAGGTCAAGGGGGTTTCTTCCCCTCTGCTTTTACTCTGCCCGAGTGAGACCACATCTGGAGCACTGTGTCTGGTTCTGGGCTCCCCAGTTGAAGAAGGACAGGGAAATACTGGAGAGAGTCAAATGGAGGCTACGAGGATGATGAAGGGGCTGGAGTGTCTCTGTTATGAGGGAAGTCTGCAATACCTGGGGCTGTTTAGCCTGGAGAAGAGAAGACTGAGAGGGGAACTTATCAGTGTTTCCAAATCTCTGCAGGGTGGGTGTCAAGTAGAAGAGGCCAGGCTCTTGCCAGTGGTGCTCTGTGAAAGGATGAGGGCCAGTGGTCACAAACTGGAACCCAGGAAGTTCCACCTCAACAGGAGGAGAAACTTCTTTCCTGTGAGGGTGATAGAGCCTGGACCGGGCTGCCCAGAGAGGTGGTGGAGTCTCCTCTGGAGAATTGCAAAACCCCCCTGGCTCTTCCTGTGTGGTCTGCCCTGGGTGACCCTGCTCTGGCAGAGGGGTTGGACTTGATGATCTCCAGAGGTCCCTTCCAGACCCTGCCTTTCTATGATTCTGTGATTCTACTCCTGTTCTCAGGAATGGGAGAAGATGATGATGAGACTGCATGTTCTGACAAAGCCAGATATTTGGGCTGGGTTGAAAAGCTTGTTCTAGGTACTTATTTATCTGTCAATCTCTTGCAGGCTACAATTGCAGCCAGTAGACAGGCCAGCTCCCCCAACACCAGCACCCCACAACAGACCACCACTACTCAGGCGTCTGTAAGTAACTGCTCCTTCATACACACATCAAAGCCTCCTTCCTGCCCCCAACCTTTTTCCTCTGTCTTTTAGGAAGGCAGTTGGCCATTGAAACACAGCTTCTAGGAATGCTCTGAATCCACAAAATGCAGACAACTTTGAGGATTTGGGGTGCTGTCATTTTTGGTGGGGATTGAGGATACCATAGAAGGTTTCTAAGTGGGCGAGGCCTCATAGCTGGAAAGGTGGATACTGATCTCTCTTTGCTGAGGCTTTGGGGATACGTTGTTATGGATTAGCAAAGGATCAGGACTTCCAAGAAGGAGGAGTCATAAGCAGCTCGAAAGAGAATGCTCTTTTTCTCTCAGGCAGAGTAGTATCGCAGTTTAACTCCAACCAAGCAACTAAGCATCACACAGCCACTCACTCCTGCCCCCTCCCAGTGGGATAGGGAGAAGAACTGGGGGGAAAAAAAAAAAGGCAACAGTAAAATCTGTGGGTCAAGAGAAAACAGTTTAATAATTGAAATAAGATAAATTAGTAATGGTAATAATAGTAGTAGTAGATTATTCCTGTAAGTAATGCACAATGCAGTTGCTCACCACCCACTGACTGAGGCCCAGCTCGTTCCTAGCTAGCAATCCTGAAGGGGGAAATCCCCAAACTGCAATCCCAGAAGAGAGAGCCCCAGCTTCCCAAAGAGCACAGGCTCAAGTGAGGATTACATTGTATGATATGGAATATTCCATTGGCAAGTTTGGCTGTGGTGCTCTGGCCGTGCTCCCTCCTAGCTTCTGGGGCACCTGCACACTACTAAGACATGGGAAATATAAAAGTTCTTGATTTTGAGCAACAAATAGAAATATTTGTATTATTATTGGCATTCTTTTCATACCAAATACCATACTGAATCCAAACCACAGCACTGTTCTACCTACTCAGAAGAAAAAATTAGTTCTATTCCAGGTGAAATCAGGACAAGTGGGTTGTTAAATGAGAGGAAGTCTGGTTTTGTAGTGACTATTGAGGAACGGGGATTTGTTTAGAGAGTAGATGGATGGGTAGGGTAAAGATTTACTTTGTTTTTTCCTTTACTAAGAGGCTGGAGAAAATTATGTATCTGTTTTGGATCCCTTGTTCCAGTTGCACACTAACAGTGATACTCAGGCTCAGCATGCAAATGAGGTTAGTTTTGGCTAGTTTAGATTGCATGGCCTCTAAGAAAAGAAAAGCCAAGCCAAGAACTTTTTTCTTCTTGATCCTCTGTGGGATACAGGAAAAAACCTCATGTTTCTGTTCTGGCTGTGCCCCAGTAAGTGAATTTGTACTTATTTCTTTGCCTCTGACTCTTTCTATACAATTTGGGTCTTTTCTCTGTTTTAAGATCAACCTAGCCACCACATCAGCTGCTCAACTGATCAGTCGGTCACAGAGCGTGAGTTCCCCCAGCGCCACAACCCTGACACAGTCTGTGCTTCTTGGGAATACCACCTCACCTCCTCTCAACCAGTCACAGGCTCAGATGTATCTCCGGGTAAGAGATGTGTGTGCAAAATGTGTCCTGACCATGAACCCCGCTTCCTAGCTGCTTCAGTGTTTCACTGCTTGGGATTAGCAACACCTCTGGACTAACTCCAGCTTTAAGGATGATTCACTATATTTTAAATTCAGATTGGGAACCTCATGTCCCTGCAACCCCAAGTTTGACTCTGGGCTCAGCTTTTGAAGGGTAGATGAGGTTTTGTATTGTGTGGCCCAGGTGAGATTGTGAAGAACCGTGTTTGCCTCTGCTCTGCATAGATGTTAAAGATCCCATGGCACTTCTCACTAGACTGTAAATGTGAAATATATGTCCTAGACTTGAATATAGCTCATGGAAATAAAGCCATTCTTCTGGTTCAATGCTGGAACAGATATATGGTAAATTACTCTCTTCTACCACTGCTGAGCTCAGGAATGTAAGTCAGAAATCAAGTAAGTCTAGAAACATAAATCAACGTGAACAAATACGTTATCCTTTTAATCACTTTGAAGTGCTGCTAAATAGAAAACATTAGGCTTGACTGTGTAGTCACTTTGGAGTTTGGTTACCTAATCAAAAGATATTATCTGTGTCTCCACTTACTTTAGATACAGATTGTAATCCCCTTCTTTTCAAGCAGCCCTGGTCTTGGTTGTATGTCTTCTAGCGCTGTTTCTCAGCCAGTCCCAGATGTACATCTGAAAATTCAATGATACCCTAGTCTTTTAGCCAGCCTTGGTCACTCTGAGAGTGTTGGCCCAGGCTCATGTTTGACAGAGGAGGGCTTGTTTCCCTAGGGAAACTGTTCAGTTTCCTGCTCCTGAGAGTTATGTTCAGTGTTACAGATGGGGGATTTTGCAATGTGTGACATTGCAGCCCAGTAATTGCTTTGTAATCTGTTTGCTTGTGGTTCGCTGTCTTTCTTTCTCTCTTCCCCTCCGTTCCTTTCATTCCACATCACCTGACCCTCCCTCAACAGCCACAGCTGGGGAACTTGTTGCAGGTAAACCGGACGTTGGGCCGCAATGTGCCTCTTGCCTCCCAACTCATCCTGATGCCCAACGGGGCTGTGGCCGCTGTCCAGCAGGAGGTACCACCCACTCAGTCTCCTGGGGTCCATGCAGACACAGACCAGGTCAGTGACATCCCCTCCCAGAGCCCTCCCCTTCCCCTGCTCCTCTGTCACCCCACACTCTGGTCATTGTCTCCAGCTGTCCCTGTACAGCAGAGAGCTCTTATTTCATCCCCAGCCTATGCCCCTGTGCAGGCAGAAGAATCTGTTCTTTCTTGCCACGGTTTTTTTCATGTTTGATTTTTGCCTTCAGAGATGGGCTTCATTTCTGCTTAAAATTTCTGGGGTGAGCCACAGGCTGGATCCAGTCCTGTCTTCACAGTTTCATGATTCTTAATGTGTGAAAAGATTTGTTGGGTTCTATGTCCAGTTTGCAGTCACTTTGCAATGCAGAGTCTTTGCCAGTGGCAGTATTCCTTCACTCAGTTGGTAATGTGTTGTAAAAATACCAAAGACCAAACAGGCCATGAGGTCTTAGCTACTGTATTCACCTAGAAGTAATTCTCCATGTCAGGGAGCTGTCATGGTTTGGTATTTTCCTTGGCCTATCCCAGCCATTCTTGGGATTTCCAGCTACTTGGTATTTTTCTTGTCTGGAGTGCTTTCTTTGAAGGAAAGTCAGCCATGATCAAACTTGAAGATAACACTGCATTTGGAGGAGGAGTAAATACAGAGGAGGGCAGCACCAAAGTGCAGAGGAACTGATGCAATTTTAAGGGCTGCAGGCCATGAGTAGATGTGTGGAGAGCCTGCGGAGTGGAAAGCCCTGCACAAGGGGAGGAGGCAGGTGGCACAAAAATTGAAAAGGAATCACCAGTCTTGAAAGGAGTATCTCAGCACTTTTACAGCCATGCTAAACCAGGTCCTACCAACGCAAAAGCACAGCAGGCAGGTCTGAAGGATGTCCCATGCCTCAGAGAACGGCGGTGTCCTCACATGCTCTTCAGAAAGTGCCACGAGATCTTTAACTTCCATCAGAGATGGGGCAGGAAGGAGTTCAGGGTGATGTGTTTCCTGGAGAGGGCCACTCCAGAGCTTTGCCCTGCAGCATTAGCCAGCTCCCTGTGTGAGACTTGAAGCATCATCTTAGCCTGCATCCCAGTAGTGTTGCTTATGTGTTCTCTGCCAAACTTCCGGTAAGTAACGTACGTAAAGCAAACGGATTCTGTTTTGTATATGTGTTTCTAGGTGCAGAACTTGGCTGTGAGGAGCCAACAGACCTCAGCCTCTAATGCTCAGCTTCAAGGCTCTGCTCAGAAGGCAGCTCTGCCAGGAAGCTCCCAGGCTTCAGGCTTACCACAGGCCACCAGCACAGGGCAGACCTTGGCAGTGCCTCAGACCTCCTCTGGCAGCACAGGCCAGTCCCTCAACTTGAGCCAGGGGGCAGCAGGCAGCAATGGTCTCTCCGGAGGTGTGGTGGCAAGTGGTGGGATCCAGACCTCAACAGGATTGAGCCAGACTACTTTGGCGGGCGCCGCCGGCAGTTGCCAAAGGAAAGGCACAGGGGTGGTTCAGCCGTTACCGGTAGCAGCTGCCCAGGCTGTGACTGTTAGCCAGGGAAGCCAGACAGAGACAGAGAATGCAGCCACAAAGAAGGGCGAAATGGACAGCAGTGGACAGCAGACTGTGGGCATGAACTTGACCAGGACTGCTACACCAGCACCCAGCCAGACATTAATCAGCTCGGGTAAGTGCAGGCTTGTTCGTTCTTCTTGAGCCCACTGGGCTTTTGCAAGAGTGCCGTTTGATAAGCCCAGTTGTGAGTTAGGTTTTACAACACGCCTCCCAGACTTTGGGCTCCCGGATGCTTGTCTCTAGGGGTTGTCCCTCTCAAAGAAGTTGATTTAGTCCCCCATGTCCGCTATCGGGCACTTTGGAGCTTAGTGACTCGCACCAGCGCAGTGACTACCTGCCGTTGGTCGTTTCCAGCTGCACTACTGCTAACTTCTGTGCTCTTCTCTCTTCCCACTCTGTGTTCATATAGCCACGTACACACAGATCCAGCCACACTCGCTGATCCAGCAGCAGCAGCAGATCCACCTGCAGAAGCAAGTGGTGATCCAGCAGCAGATTGCCATTCATCACCAGCAGCAGTTCCAGCACCGCCAGTCCCAGCTCCTCCACACAGCCACCCATCTTCAGCTGGCCCAACAGCAGCAACAGCAGCAAGCACCACCTCTAACCCAACAGCAGCAGCAAGCTCAGCCTCCCCAGCAGCAGGTTCCACCTCAAAACCAGCAGCAGGCTCAGACCCTTGTGGTGCAGCCTATGTTACAGTCCCAGCCACAGCCTGTGCAGCTCCAGCAGGACAGTCCTTGCCAGCCAGCCACCAAGTCACCTGTTCCAATTCAGTCAAAATCTCTGGTCACCTCTATCAAACCACCTCCACTTGGGCCCACCAAAATGTCAGCAACACAGCAGCCTCCACCACACATCCCAGTGCAGGTGGTGGGTACTCGGCAGCAGGGTGCAGGCCAAGCCCAAGCACTGGGTTTGGCTCAGATTGCTGCAGCAGTGCCCACATCCCGGGGAATGCCAGCTGTGGTCCAGCCTGTTTCCCAGGCCCATGCTGCTTCCCCTTCATCATCTTCAGCTCCAGCATCCTCACAGGAAGCTCCTCCTCTCACCACAGGGGTGAATTTGGCACAAGTTCAAGGCACGGCCCACATGGTGAAGAGCGCAGCCTCCTCTCCAGTTGTGGCTCAGATGCCAGCAGCATTCTACATGCAGTCTGTCCAGTTGCCAGTAAGTGATACCATTGAGAAGGAGAATAGCATATGGATTCTCTTTGTTCATTCCTAGGACACCAATCACAGTCCAGGCCCAGGTCAGTGGGATGGGATGGGTAAAGGGTTTGGGTAAAGGGATTTGGAGGCTTTTCCCTGTCGAAAACATGCCCAATCCAACCCTTGGGGTTACTGACTGCAAGCAGTTCTCTTCCATGTTATCACTCAGAGGCTTGCATGGAGTAAATAGGTGAGACTCGGACCTTGCCCCAAACGGAGTATGTGTCCACATTACATACTAAATATCACATTTAACAGTGTGGTGCGTTGACCTTGGCTGGCTGCTGGATGACCACCAAGCTGTTCTACCACTCCCCCTTCACTAAAGGACAGAGGGAGAGAAATACAATGGAAAGCTCATCGCTCATGTGTCGAGATAAGGACAGTGAGATTACTCGCTAATTACTGCCCTGGGCAAAATAAACTCAATTTAGGGAAATTTATTTAATTTAGTGCCAATTAATCAGAGTAGGGTATCAATAAATAAGAATAAATCTAAAAAATACCTCCCCCTGCTTCTTCATGGGCTCAGCTTCACTCCTGGCTCTTCTACCTCCTCCCCCTGGGCAGTGCAGGAGGAGAGGGAATGGGGGTTGTGGTCAGTATGGGGTCAGTAGTGTTTTTGTCTCTGCTGCTCCTTCCTCCGAACACTTTACTCTTGCTGCAGTGTGGGATTCCTCCCATGGGGTGCAGTCTTTCATGAACTTTTCCAGTGTGGGTCCCTCCCACAGACCGCAGTTCTTCACAAACTGCTCCAGCATGGGTACTTTCCACAGGGTGCAGTCCTCCAGGAGCAGACTGCTCCAGTGTGGGTCCTCCATGTGGGCTTCTCTCTGCAAGGCCATAGATCCTGCCAGGAGCCTGCTCCAGTGTGGGCTGGCTCTCCATGGGGTCACAGCTTTCTTTCAAGAATGTCCACTTACTCTGGCGTGGGATCCTCCACGGGCTGCAGAGAGATATCTGTTCCCCTGTTAACCTCCATGGGCTGCAGGGTTGACAACCTGCATCGCCATGGTCTTCACCACGGGCCATAGGGGAATCTCTGCTCTGACGACTGGAGCACATCCTCCTCCTTCTCCTCCTTCACTGACCTTGGTGCCTGCAGAGTTGTATCTCACGTATCCTCACTCCTCTCTCCCAGCTGCTGTTGCACAGTATTTTTTGTCCTTTTTTAAATACATTATCACAGAGGTGCTAACAATGTCACTGATGGGCTTGCCTTTGGCCAGAAGCAGGTGCACGTTGGAGCTGGCTGGAACTGGCTCTATTGGACATCAGGGAAGTTTCTGTTGTCTTCTCACAGAAGTCACCCATTGCAGCCCCTTCACTAGCAAGACCTTGACACATAAACCCAATACAATCAATAACTGGCTCTTTGTTTTCTTTCTTAGGAGAGAGATTAGAGCTGAGTGGGCCATAAAGACTGAACTCCCCAGTTCTCACTAGGTGTGGATACCTCTGGGTCAGAGACCCCTTGGTGTGTGGTACCAGCCACTGACTCTAGGGCTCAGGATCCCCTAGCAACAGGCTATGCAGAGGAAAACAGAGATGGCTCATGTTCCACAGGGATCGTCTGTGCTGCTGTGAATTGTCCATCTAGGGCCTGCCTGATTCCCTGGGACAACAGCACTTTGCCAGCTCAGATATCCGTAGCCAGTCACTGAGACTGTTTCTAAACTGGATGCTTCTTCAAAAAGGTGTCACAGGATTTGTCTGATTTTTAGAGTGGGGGGACACCACTCATCCGTCCAACATGTGTCCCTTACTCTTTTGATTCCCTTTCATTAAAACAGATCTGATTTAGCCAAAAGCCTGTTTGGAAACTGCTGGCTGTAGAAGTAGTGAGTCTCCTGAAGTTCTGTTGCCGGCTAGGCAAATGCTCGTAAGTGGAGGTATGTACTGTGAGGAACCTAGAGGCACGTCCAGAAGGAACCAGGCTGGAAGTGGAGCAGGATGCATCTTCCTTTTGCCTTTGATCTGTCTGTCTTTGCTTTATAGCTCCTCTCTCTGCTTAACTTGTTCCTCTTTATTCACACAGGGCAAGTCTCAGACCTTAGCGGTAAAGCGCAAGGCAGAATCAGAGGAGGAAAAGGAGGAGTCACCCAGTGCCACTGCACTCCTGCCTGCCAGGTCCTCTCCTGTGACAGAGAGCCCCAAAAGCATGGAGGAGAAGAGTGGCCTTGGAGGTGAGGTACAAAGGAGAGCTCTGTTTGTGTGCTAATGATCTGATTTTGTATTCCATTTGAAACGGATGGAGCAAAGCTTAACTGACTCTCGTGCTGGTAACTTTGCAGATAAATCAGATCCTGCTGCCATTGCAACCCCAAACACCACCTCAAGCGAAGGAGCATCTGTCACCCCCACTTCTGCTCCCACCCCAAACCTGGCCATGGTATCCCGTCAGATGGGAGACTCTAAACCTCCTCAAGCTATCGTCAAGCCCCAGATCCTCACACACATCATTGAAGGCTTTGTCATTCAAGAAGGAGCAGAGCCCTTTCCGGTAGGGATTCTTTTCTGTGGGGGAAGGAGGTGTATTGCTTTCTTTGGACGGGAGTTTCTTTTCCCATATTCCAACTCAGCGTTTTTAGCCTGAGATACAGACAGCGAAGAGGAAGGGAAAGGAGGGAGGTGTCACTCATTAAGTGGTGCATTAAAGAAAATGGGTTGGAAGGAATAAACCAAGTGTGATGGGAACCGTTTTCTCCAGTAGTCCCCAAAGCAATAATTTATGCAGGAATTGCAAGAAGGTTCTCTCTGACTTTTAGTGAAGGAAAAGAAACACGACATTTTGAACAAGCAGCCAATGAAGTTAAAGTGAGGGGAAATGCAGTTACATGGAATTGCAGGATATCCAAGGCAGATAGTACTTGGTCATTTTTGAACCACCAAGCCTGTGAGGAAGAAGTAACAACTTCATTCAGCATTTTTCCTTCCTTAGTAGGCAGAGAGGTTCTTCTGAGCCGTAATAAGGTGTGAGTGGCATACACCTCAAAGAGGCTGGTGGACACAGAGAATCCTTTACTGATGGGCCTGACTCGTTCTCTTCCTGTCCAGGTGGGTTGTTCTCAGCTGCTGAAAGAATCTGAGAAAACAATGCAGGGAGAGGCTCCTTCTGGCCAGAATGAAAACCTCTCCAGCAATTCTCCAGGAGGGGACTGTGCTTCCATGGGTGAGTTTCAGCACCAGAAGCCCTAGCTAGTGTTACTGAAAGTTTCTCTTTGATGCTGTATTACTAACTTTATAGATTATGGGCTTGTATCTCTTTCTGCTAACTCTCTTAAAGACTCCTGGGATCAACTTTTCTTGCCTGCCATAGGAGAATACTTTTTTTTGTTGTTGTAAATATGATCCAGAACACCCTGTGTCAGTAGCAAGCAGAAGAATCTGAACTGTACCTGTCTCTAAGGACTGAAGGCTGTGAAGAATGTGTGGACACAGCAGAGAGTGCAGTGATGGAGATTTCTCCCACAGCCTTGTAGGATATGAGAGAGATGCTATTTTTCGCTTGTTCAGCAAATCTGTATTGACAAGGAGAAGTAAACTGCTCTGTTCAATATCCTGCAGCTCTAATTAGGGGAGCCTCGGCCTCTCTTTCCTCAGCTTCTTCCCCAAGCTAGCTGCTTAGACTCAGTAGAGAATAGTGCTTGGAATCTGCTTGCTCAGAAGAAGGGTGGCAGAGTGGGGAATCATTGTGTGTGATCTGCTCGAGCTCAGGTCACCAAGTGGTATGTATTTCTGTATCTCACTAGAGCTTGATAAGAAGGCAAACCTGTTGAAGTGTGAATACTGTGGGAAGTATGCTCCAGCAACCCAGTTCCGTGGCTCCAAGAGGTTTTGTTCCATGACCTGTGCTAAAAGGTAATAGCAAGAAATGATCTTCATTTTTCTTCTGACTGTACATTCCCTTGAACAGGGCACGTGCCCCTTCTGCAGGTGTAGTGTACAACACTACAGCTCATCTGATCCCTCCATGGGGTGCACTGGCCACAGAGATCCTTTGGGATTCAAAATGATTTGTGAATGCTTCTAGGTCTGGACAGGTGGATGCAGTGTGGAGTGTAAATGGGATTTCTGACTTGTTCAGAAAACGGACTGGGAAAGGGGAAGTTCTGGGGCTCCAAATAAACCCTCAAACATATATTTGACGGACTAAATGAGTACGTACTGGTAGCTGACTGCTGCATTGTTACTAGACAAAGACACGAGGGAGCAATGGGGGGAAAAAGCCTGAGGAGAAGTTAGACTAGTCATTGCTGCCTCCTATTGATAGCAGAGTGCTTCTTATGGGTCTGTTTTTCCTTAGGGGAATGACTTAATTGACCCTTCAGATGTTAGATCAATACTCTGGTGTCCAAATACTGCTTGTGTCTGAAGTCTGGACTGGTTCCTTCCAAGGAGGAGGAGGAACAGAACTTGATGGTAAAGAGGAGTTGTATCCCCATCTAGAGCAAGGAGAAGCAGTAAGTTTAGATAGTTGCTGTTTCCTAACTGCTGCTCTGCTTCTACTTGAGGTACAATGTCAGCTGCAGCCATCAGTTCCGGCTGCAGAGAAAGAAGATGAAGGAATTCCAGGAAGCAAACTACGCTCGTGTGCGCCGACGGGGATCCCGGCGCAGCAGCTCTGAAATTGCTCGAACGAAGATCCAGGGCAAGCGCCACAGGGTGAGGCCATAGTCCTGTCTGCCTCTGTCACGGCTGGTCTCAGTGTGAAAGTTGTCACTGCTGGATGCACTGCTTTGTCACGTTGAACGTAGCTGTACAGGATGTCCTGAGTGCACGCTGACAGTGTTGTTACACAAGGCACAGTGAGGTGTTCTAATCGCTTATCGACTGCAGAAAGTGGATTCATGTTTGTATGTGTTCCGTTCGCTCTGTGTTCATTCCCACTTGTGCCTCGGAGGTCTCAGTGAGATCAGCTGACAGCCTTGGTAGAAAACAATCTGCTTTTCCCATTTGATTGACATTCTTCCACATGAATGATTTCAATCAGATTATAGAATGATTAGGGCTTGTCCAACCTAGATGATCTTTAAAAGTCCCTTTCAACCCAAACCATTCTGTGTGATTCTGTGAATGAGCTTCATCACTGATGTGAGGAATGGGCTGGGGGAGGATAAGAAGGAAGGGGAAGGGAGGCAAGAGTAAAGTCTCCCCTTTCTGGCATCAGGGAGCTCTTGTATCAGCTGCCCCTGGGCCAACAGCTTGAGACAGTTGCTCCAGACTGTTTTGATAACTTCTGCTGTTCCCAGTGGCTCGTTTTGCACATAGCAACTGTGAATTTCTTACAAAAACACTTTCTGTTTCTTTCCTGTGGGCATGTAGGGCCAGGAAGACTCGAGTAGAGGTTCTGATAACTCCAGCTATGATGAAGCTCTGTCCCCTACATCTCCAGGACCCCTGTCAGTAAGGGCCAGTCATGGAGACAGGGACCTGGCAAACTCTAGTATGGGCCCACCTACCCCAGATCTACACGGCATCAACCCAGTCTTCCTGTCCAGCAATCCCAGTCGTTGGAGCGTGGAGGAAGTGTATGAATTCATTGCATCACTGCAAGGTGAAGTTAAAATCCACTCCTGTGATCCAGTAGCATGGGGAAATTTGTTGGCTCTTTCTGGAAAGAAAGTAGTGTCGTTAGTGCCTCATGCTTTGACTGTGCTTTTGTATATGTTTCTGGATGGATGATTTGTACTTCTCAAGTACTTCTCCTCTTCCTCGGGCAGACTGTGGAGTGGGGAGGGTTGTTGGTTACATACCTAGCTTGCTTTCTGTACCTACCAGATGCCCAAAGGAGGGGGATGAGGGGAGTGCCCAGGGCACATCTGTTTCTCAGTGGTTTGTTTTTTTCTTTCTGGTTTCACAGGGTGCCAGGAGATTGCTGAAGAGTTTCGGTCACAGGAAATTGATGGCCAGGCCTTGTTGCTTCTGAAGGAGGAACACCTCATGAGTGCCATGAACATCAAGCTGGGACCGGCTCTCAAGATCTGTGCCAAGATCAATGTCCTCAAGGAGACCTAACAGCTCTGAAGCCAGATATCTCACTTTTGCTCTGACCCCAAGGCAGCTGCCAGCTTTGGAGCATCCTGCTGGGGCAGAGGAGAACGGTACAGTCCACTGTGGTCTTGCATTCAAGAATGAGAAGGAATTTAACTGATGGAAACTGCAATGCACAAGCCCATGTCTTGGTCTCTTAATGGTGCTACAAGGGGGAAGAAAACTCCCACCCGGGGCCTTGAAACATCTTTCCTTCCTGATTTTTCATATGCCTCTCCCATTTACCACATAAAGACATGAAGGGGACCTTTTTCTGTCCTAGCAGACTTCAGGAAGGGAACTGCCCTTGCCCCTTTTTGCTACAGCAGGTCTGCTAGATCTTAGTTTTGAATCTCCTTGTGCCAGAACTTGAGGCGTAGGAAGAGCTGGTCCCCCATGGACATGGGGATCAGGTGTGCTTGGGGCATTTAGGAAGGGGAACCACTACATTCCAAGTGACAGAGGTGGACAAACATGAGTTTGAGCAAAAGGGGCTGCTACTGTTCCGCTCTCCAAACAAAGAAAAAAACCCGACGTAGGCTGCTCATGAACTGGGTTTAATAGCCATTCCAGCAGGTATACCAAACTCCAAGGCCTGTGGCAATAAGAGCTGCCTTAGCTTTACTGTCTCCTGTAGAGATGCAGAGCGAAGAAGACACGTTGTGGCAGCTGTTCACTCCAGATGCTCCTCTCTGAACCAGTCAGAAGAGGACTTATCAGAAGCTGAGGAGAAAATCGGAGGGGAGGGGGATAGTCTTACATGAGGGAACCCGGCAGCACTAGGTTTGTCTCCCTGTTGTGCTAGGGCATAATTTACATATCCAAAGCAGTCTCCAAAAGCGCCAAGGCTCTTCATAAAGTGGGCTGGGGTTTTGGGGTTGGTTGGTTGTTGGTTTGTTTTTTTTTTTTTTTTGTTGTTGTTTTCTCAGTTTGTACTATTTTTGTGTCCATCTTAATTATCCTCAGGAGAGCTTATGGGATAAAGTTTAAACTGGCAGGATTGTATTGCCTGCCTTGGGCTCTTTTTTTTTCTTTGTGGTGGTGGTGTAAAAAAGTACTTTTCTTCCTCGGTTAAAACAAAAACACACCCTCCAACAACTGAATTCTAATCTTTTAATACTACTCCTTTTTAAGGGGTAGAATTATCTTATAGGCTGAATGAATCATCCCCTTTCAGCCCTTCCAGGTTTGGGTTTTGTTTTTCTTAAGGACCCAAATATGGTATTCTGAAGTTTTGTAACCAGAGTGCCAAAGGTGAAAACCTGAGCAGAGTTACTCTCTTCCAGAAGCACCCTTGCTTCAAACAGGGAAAAAACCCTGAAGAAATTACACAAAGTATGAAGAGGTGAGTGCCCCCTAGAGCCAAATACCTGAAAAGCAAAATGATTTTATAAACCACGTGTCAGCTTTTCTGTTTTTCAGAAGTTTCACGTGAATATTTGAGTGAAACTAAGACTGTTCTGGGTGGAAAGCAGCTACTGTTACAGGAAAGCTGGAGTGGCATGGGAGGCAGCCTAATAACATAGGTAGGAGAACATTAAAGGGCTTGGGAACAGACTATTGACCTGTGTTAGAAAAAGAGGAGGGAAAGTGCTTAGAAGATGATAAAAATGGGGCAGCAGTTTCCTAGTCTTAACTGTACTGTTGAATCTCACTTTAATGACATCCTTATTCCTGGGAGAGAAGGCTTCCTTGAGGCTTCTTGAATGAAAATGTGCTCCCAGGAAGCTACCCATATTTGCACCCTCCTAACACAATTTGCTCTGATGGAATCTGGGGGCAGGGAAGGGGGAAGGTTTTACAGTCTCAACAGCAACCAGCCCGAGGAAAGCTGCCCCTAAACCATTCTGTCTCTAACAGGCTTGAGTGTGGTAAGATTCCCCTTTAGTTTGACCTTTGGCAGAGGAGGCAGGCAGCTAGCCTACTTCTAAGGACAGGATTTTATTTCAGTCAAATAACAATTCACTTCTTCATTTCATCTTCAATGTTCTTAATAAAAAAAATTAAAAAAAAATAAATAAAAATTTAAAAAGGCTTGTTCAGGCTTTGCAGGTCTGACTGCTTTATAAACCCCATCCCACGCATTAACTTAACAAGTACAACCTTCATCAAAATGTTACTTTTGATTTTTATTGTTGCAGAAAAACACACAGCATAGGATCCTTTTCCCATGCATAACTACCTGAGTTTTTGAAGTTTTAGTTTTGAAAGATGTGTTTACCCTTCCCCCTTTCAAGCCCTGAGGCAACTGGAGTGATACGAGGTGACAACAAAAAAAAACCAACCCAACCTGTACAATGAGATGCGCTCTGGCACCAAAGAAAGCTCCTGTTACATCAGCACAGTAATGCTTCACCAGGGGTTTTTTTTTGGTAATTTTATTTTTGAAAGTTGTGTTTTGTACAAAAAAAATAACCTTAAACACCACCATGAAAAACAGTAACAACAAACTTAAGACTTCCTATTTTTCCCGTGTTATGAGCAATACTGAGACCGTAACAGAAGTAAAAGCAAGCAGGAATCATTTGCCAATGCTAAACCCAGCAAGAAAGCAGGGCCACCCCTTTTCCCTCAGTGTCACTGCTCAGACTGCTTTGGCAGTATTAAAAATACACAGAGCTTGTTTGTACTCTGCTGTTGACAGTAAAGTGGCTTGCTTAGTCACAGTCTCTGCCCTCAACACTGAGGGCAGTTCTCTGCCAGTCTACAACTGGGCAGAATGGGATTGCTTAGAGCTTAGCCCCTCAAATAAAAAGCAATGGGGTAGGAAGGTGCCAAGTTCCTGAAGGTTCCCATTAAGCTTTACAATTCGGCTGTACCTGCTTTTCACTAGGGCCCCAGGAGGTGGTTTCTCTCACTCCCAGCCAGTAGTGTGAGTACCATCTGCACAGGACAAGTGTCTTAAGACTGGTCTGCACCATGCTTAAGGGGACAGTGATTGATGAAAGCTGAGCCTCTAAGCACAGAAGTCCCTTATGCCTTTTTGTTTTTTTATTATTTAACCTGTTAACATTCTTATCCTTGGCTTCTATGGTTCCTTTATTTTTATAAAAATAAATTCTGATAGCTTCACAGGAAAACCCTCTGCCAAACAAGGAAGTTCTGGAAAGCATGAAGTCACAATGCTGACAGTGAGTGAGCTGTGTCAACAGTCACTTGGGGAAGCTTGTGACAGAAATCAAGTGGCAGCTGCCTGTCTCATTTCGCCTTGATGTCTGTTTCAGTACATGTTTTCTTTACTTAGCAGGACATAATTTCCTTTTGG
>JAAGNO010015122.1:3855-34680 GCA_033439905.1 Ceryle rudis
ATTAAGTAATTTTATATCTTTCTAGAATAAGCTCACCTGATTGGTGGATGAAGGGAAGATGGTGGATGTAGTCTTTCTGGATTTTTCACACTGTGCCTCCCAGCACGTTTCTGAACAAGTTGTCCAGCTGTGGAATGAGCAGCTACACAGTGCAAAGGATGAAGAACTGGCTGAATGAGAGCTGGGTTGCAGTGAATGGGGCTACATCTGGCTGGTGACCGGTCAAGAGTGCTGTTCCTCTGGGCTCAGTTCTAGGGCCATTTCTATTCAATAGTTGTGTCAGTGATCTGGAGGCAGGAGTTGAATGCACTGTTCCTAAGCTTACTGATGATACTTGCCTAGGACAATGGTAAATAAATAAACCAGAGGAGGAGTGGCTGGAGAGCAGTCCTGGAGAAAGGCTACACCTGAGGGTGCTGGTTGACAGGAGGCTCAAAAGGAGTCAGCAGTGTGTGTCCTGGCAGCCAAGAGGGAAAACTGCATCCTGGGGTGCATTAAACACAGTATAACCAGCTGGTCAAAAAATGTGATTATCCAGCTGTATTTAGCGTTGGTGCGGCCTCATTTTTGACTATTGTGCACAATTCTGGGCCCCATAATTTAGAAAAGACATTAAGGTATGTGAATATGTCCCGAAGAGGACAACAAAGCTGGTGAAGGGGCTGGCAGGCATGTGCTCTGAGGAGCAGCTGAGGACTCTGGGTTTGTCTAGTTTGGGGAGAAGGAGGTTGAGGGGCGACCTCCCTGCTCTCTACAGCTTCCTGAGGAGGGGAAGTGGAGAGGGAGGTGCTGAGCTCTTCCCCTTGGTGTACCCAGTGCCAGGACACATGGGAATGTCTCTAAGCTGCATCTGTCAGGGAAGGTTTGGATGTGACATAAGGAAACATTTCTTTATTGAGAGGGTGGTCAAACTGTGGAACAGGTGGTCAGTGTCCCAGGCCTTTCAGTGTTTAAGAGACATTTGGAAAACGCCCTCAATGCCATGCTGTAACTTTGGTCAGCCTTGAAGTGGTCTAGGTGATCAATGTAGCTCCCTTCCAACTCAATTCAACTCTCCCCTCTCCTTTATAGTTGGAAATAGATTTCACTGATGAATATGAACTGTTTAACACTTAGATGTGATAATGCACTATGCTAGCACTTGTTATTGAAACTATCAGTAGTACATAAGACTGATATTGTTAGAATTATTCATAGAAGTAAAAAAGCAATTTCAAAATTTTACCAAGGAAAAGATTACCACAGACATAAGAATTCTGAGAGTAATACAGACTTCACTGCTTGATACAAGAAGAAACTGCCTTGGGCAGATTCATGTAATTTAACTGAACACATCCATTATCTATAAGAGAGTTTGATCTGTAGATTGGTGAATGAAATTTGCAACATTTACACTACTCAGCAACTGAAAGAGCAAATCTGTTATCATGCATTTTACTGTCAGACACTCCTTTGCTCAATAAAAATATGATTAAGTTAATTTATCAAAGTATCTGCCAAAACAAAACCCAAGAAACTCATAGTACTTATAAAATTATTAGAATTTGCCCAAGAATAATTTTAAAGCTAGCGCAATGAATTTTGGATCTTCTGAATCCAGCTTACTTCATTCAAAAGCTATCAAACAATGCTGTGTAAAGAAAATGTGAACTATAATGTCTAGTACAAGATCACCAATAACAGGAACTAATTTTGAAATGGTAACACTGAACTCAATACATTAGTTACTCAGCTTAAATATGTATTTCTCGCATTTAATTTTTCAAACAAACACATTGTTTGCTACATATTTCAAAAGATCCAATCTTGAACCTCAGACATTTCAGCATATTTTGAAAAACAGGTCACAATTTTCAAATATAGATGCCTAAATATAGAGATTTATATCTACAGTTAAGCTCATCAATAAATTATATTTTCAACACTGATAATTCCTTTCATTGTTGGAAAATCAGTTCAATACCTAAAAATCAAGGTATTTATTCTATATATGTCTTAAATATGCCCTCATCTTTGGACATACTAATAGGTAGCACATTCTGAGGTATTTTAATCCAGATCCATCTGACCTTAATAAAAATGTGGTAACAGGATCATAACTTCCTCCCTGTTCTACCGAACAACAACTCTATGATAGTTTAACAGCAGCTACCTGAAACAGTATTTGCACTTCAATTCACCCCTCAGATTCTGCATAGCTCAAGGGCTCCTTTGTGCAGGACCGGAATCCAAAGATAACAGAAACCTTCTCCTTCACTTTAACAGACACGAATTCATAAAATTCTTTATTTCCTTTTTTGCTACTTTGCCTCTTATCAATGTTTTCTTACTGAAACCATTTATAACACTAATAAATATAGTAAGCACTGTACAGTTTTCACATTATGTTCCGAGATGTAGTCTATATGATAAATGTGTTATCAAAAGAAACTTCTTCATAAATTAGAATGGAGAACTTTTATGAAATTGAGCCACAGTGCTATTACTGCTAATTAAAAATGTTCAGATAATGGGGGTGAAAATATGGTATACAGTATGTCTTTAAAGCTAATCAAATTTAAACTTATGCATCTTGTTTGTTTGTCTGATAAAACTGCTAATAATTAAAAAGTACATGAGAATTGTCAAAACAAATCTGTGTGCTCCAATAACCACTAATCAGTAAAGCTGTAGGGGGGTTCTCTTGAACTCGCCAAATAACCTGCATGTATCTCCAAGGAGAATTGTGAACTATTGACTCTAAGCAGGTCACAGAATCACACAGAATGGTTTGGGTTGGAAGGGACCTTCAAAGGTCACCTAGTCCAAGCCCCTGCACTGAGCAGGGACATCTTCAACCAGATCAGGTTGCTTAGAGCCACATCAAACCTGACCTTGAATGTTTCCAGGGATAGGGCATCTACCACCTCTCTGGGAAACCTGTGCCAGTGTCTCACCACTCTCCTAGCAAAAAACTTCTTCCTTATATCTAGTCTGAATCCCCCCTCTTTTAGTTTAAAACCATCACCCCTTGTCCTGTCACAACAGGCCCTGCTAAGAACCTCAGGGGACTTCTCAGTCTCAGCTAACTATGAGCTGCTCCACAACACTTTGCCGGCCCTGTGGTGTGAGGTTTGACACACATCGTGACAGCTGGATGTGCTATTACAGATGCACAATATACTCTGTTAAAACATTGTGAAAAATTTAACAAAAGATGATGTCTTGTAAATGACTTGACTTCAGATTTGGAGGGGTAACTTAATTGTAATACTAGAAGGAAAGTGATAATTTAGATTTTGTTGAACCCTGATGAGTACACCCACTAAGGTAGCTCATTTCACTCACATAGCTATCTTTTGATGGAACCACACAGTCCTACACTCGTACATTAGACTTGGTATTTGCAGGCCCTCCTTCCTTCCAACTGCACTATCATGGCAGGGCTACTCATACCTAGAACCCTAGACAGCCTTCCCCTTGGAAGATGACAGATTAAATTCTTCAAAATCAGCTTCTATAAAACAACTGTATTGCTCCTGCCTGGAAGGGTGTGTCATTAGAAACAAAAAGATTAAAAGCAACAAAGTCAGTGCATGTCCCAGTTCACCTAAACATTATACTTGCCTTGTAAATTCTATTAAGCTGTTTTTGTTAGTGCTCATTCCTGTTCACAGTGGTCAAAACCTCTAACCTTCTTTCTATGTGAGGATTGGTTTAAAGCTGGACAAAATCATCCCATGGTCTTTAAAAGCTAAAAACTTCTGCTGAGGCCTTTATACCATCCATACCTACAGCAACTGCACATCACACAGGAAGCCGAGTTCTGCCACAAACTGAGGGCAATGGAATAATGCATGTTATTCAAATCCAGACCAGATCTCTTTCTCCTTCCCCTCTCCAAGACTCACAAATTGCATTTCAGGTACTGCTGGCAAGACTGTCAGCACTTCCACATTTAGAAGAAAAGATGTCTGCTCACAAGCAAGGCATTCTGCTGCGTGCTCCCTATAAAAATCAGTTGCAAAAAATAATGTTGCAGATAAGAAACATTAAGAATGACTCCACAATGTAATTACAGCTTCTCTTGTGTAATGTTTCTTCAAAAAGACCAGAGAAATCAGTATTTGTCATAGTAAGAGAAATTTCTTTCCTCCTTTTTATTATTTTGCCTCAGAAATCCGTAACATATTCACACTGCTATGGTAATATTGCACTTTATGGGCCTGATTATTACCTCAGCTGTGTTTTCATGCACTGCAACCTGTAGGAAAGTGAGATAGCCCTTGGGTCATTAGCTAACATCAGAAAGCACGGCCACCAGGCATGCAACAGAGAAAGGCAGCTTAGGTTAGGGGACAGGACCCAGGTTCCTATGATGATAATGCTGGGTACAGGGGGTGCCGCATAGCCACATCTGAGACGAGAAGCACAAAAATAAAGACAACCAGGTAAATGATAGATGAGTATTCCCAGACAGACCTGACCAAAACTTTTTTGTCAAAACACGCTTCTTGGCAGTGGATGAGGAATTCTCACTTCTCAAAAAATGTTTCACAGAAATACACTTATTTTGAAGGGAATTTCATCAGTTGAAAATTAAATGTCTGCTCAATGTCTACAAATGAGAGGAGACTCCTACCAATAATTCAGAACTTGTGACATTTGCTGTGGTGGTGTAGATCAATATTTCTGCTGCAGTGCTGCATGTGGGGAGGTTACACAGGGCAATACTTTTAAGGGTAAAGGGGCCTCTAACTGCTGCTCTTACCATAAAATGACTGCCTGTGGCAAAACAGAAGGCACAGGGTGGGCTGTGTTGAGCAAACACATAACTGAGGCACAATGCCTTACATTTCCTATACCTAGCTTGGAAATTCCTTTTTATGAATGAAAATTTTCATGATCTGTCAAGAGAAGTAACATCTTTGACTCTCAAGGTTGGTTAGCACAGCTTCATGGATCACAAACCTAGTAAACCATAGTCAGTTAAAAAGCCACTATTGTTTTTAGCAAAGCAAGCTGGGAGCCTAGAACAATGTCCAGACGTTTGCTACTGAAAGCACATCTTTCATTCCTAGCCATAAGTATTACACTTTAAACTGCTGGGCTAGACAAGGCCTGCACACTGCATATACAAGATAGAAACATAAACAGGATTGCTACAAAACCGAGTAAAACTGTGAGATATTCCTATTATTCCAGCGACATTGTAAAGACTACCAGCTGCAATACATTCCTCTAAAATAATCAACCCAAATGTATTCTCTACACACTACCAACCAAAAGTAACAGTAAGATCAGGTGTTCCAAGGATTTGCATTAGTAAAAATTCCTAATCTTTTTTTTATTCTGTTAAAGCAGAAATATTACAGCAATGAAAGTATCTGTGTAGGGATAGCTTAATTAGTATTTTCAGTTCTCAGGAAAGAGAGAACTAGTAACTCAAATCAATATATTTTCAGTTAATTGTTACTGCTGTGCAACAAAGAATAAATTTGTGCACAGTTACAAGGTGAGATGAATTTCCGAGGCTTATCTTTCAAATGAAGTACTTTTTTGGATCAAAAGCTTCTCATAACTGCTGTTTGCAGCTTTTATCTCACCGCTGCTGTACATCACTTTATCTGCTGCAAAAGCTTGCACATTTTGCACAGCAATATGAGGGAACTGAAACACAAAACATAAAAATCTCATAGTGCTATTGCTCCATTAATGTTTTGTATACTAAGAAGCAACAATGCCAGTAATGAAACTTCTGTGCTACCACTATGGCAATGGTAGGGAACCTTTTAGTAAGTAAAATACCAATACATTTTACTGTACACAATGTTTTGAGGTGAATAATTTCCAGAGGTAGCACTAATGTTGTCATTAGTGGAATGCAAAGTTATTTTAACATAAAAGAAAATACACTTTATAAAAGAAAAAAAAAAGAAGAAAAGATGAATCCATGTGTTTTTTAGTTCCCTTAAAAAAAAAAAGATTTTATTTCATTGTAACCCACCATCATTGAATGACTGTTGTGTTCTGTTGACCAGCTTTGATCAAACAGATGAAACATGATCATCTCTTTAGCAAAGAGGCCATGTGTCTTTAACTGCCTCTGGCTTAAAATTACACTAATTGAAAAAAAGGGAACTTGGTATTTTTTCAAAAGAGCTTTCAATCATTCTTTGAAAGAAAAGAGAGAATTTTAAGACCAATATTTTCTTTTGTTCATTCCTTGTGCTGTTATTATGTCCCTGCTAGCAAATCAATAGTTCATTGTTTCTTTTCTATTCTTTAAATCACTTTAAACTGTGAACTCCATCCTTGTCTAACATAATACAGGGAGCAGAAGTGCAAAGCCTGGTGCTGAGTACATCCTTAATAGGGCAGGAAAAGGAAGATATAGCGTGAGAATCAGATTCTCGTTTTGAAGGACTGTGCATTTCCACAGTGCTCCCAAAAGCAGCCTTCATCTTCATTCAGTGAATGATGCTCTCCTGAGTTCCTCAGCTCGCAGCAACATACAAACCTTGTAAGGGTATAGTTGCTATGTTGCTGTCATCAAGGAAACTCTGCATTTCAGGTTCTTTACACTTCAGTCTTAATTTATATTTTGAACTACTGTCCTTTAACCTGTGGACTGTGGATAATTTCTCTACAAATGATTTAGCCTACTGACCATTTCATATGGCTAAACATATATCCTTGTTTGAAAAGCACAGTTTTCATTACATTTAATTACTTTCCCCTACAACTTGCATGGGAAAGGTCCATGGTAAAGGTGCAACTATTAAATAAGAGCAGCTTCTAAACAAGGCCAGATGCTATTAAAATCTACACAGTAAAGGTGAAGCTACTAAATTAGGGTGATTACTGTTTTGGGGTGTTTCTAAACACAGACATATGGGTAAGCTTTTCCACCTGGAATGCATTTTGCTATACACAGTATTTTAAAAATAATCAGAGGGGCTCAGGTAGGTGTTTCCATACCTTAAGTGTTACAGATCTGTCATATTAAATCAATTTCTATACATATAAAATGTGTTCTTTTGGAAGTTGTGATCTGTTAGGAATTCATCTGAACACTTGACTCTGCAAGAAGATCTGAGTTTTATAATGAATTTCAAAACGTCTACTATATATATTTCAAAGAAAAAGTATCTTTAAAAAATAATAAAGATTTCTCTATACAGTGTTGGGAATGGCTCTCAGAAGAACCCAAGTCCCTAGTGAATTGCTCGGGGCTGGCTCATATCCAGTCTTCTCAGGCTGGCACACTCTAGAACAATATTAATTTCTTCACTTTCTGTAGCACTTGGCCTGTATCTCCTCCTGACCACACTTTACTCTTTCTAGCCATGAGAAATAATTCTGTGCTTGTAGTTTCTCATTTCACAGTAGCAAAATAAATACTCTTCCAGCCCACCAGAACAGTGTTTGTACAGCATGATGCCACAGCTGTGTGTGACATCTTCGGGAGCAAGGCATGAGGCAGTTGAAGGGAAAGGTCTCCAAATATAGTGTTTGTCATAGTCAGGGGACCCAAACTTGGCATAATCCATATTCCTGATGGATCTGTTTGGAAGAGGCCCTGAAGCAGTCTATCCCATCATCTCTGATCATATATTCTCTTTGAGGGAAGAAACTGAGTTGCTTTAGAAGACAGTTCAGAAATGAATTGGCACGTATGCAAAGTGTGCAGTGAGCTGAGTATGGCCTGGGAATGAAATAAAGAGCAAGCCAATCTGCCTGTGTAGGCACCACCTAAAATGACAGAATTGACTGTTCTTTGTAGAGTAGAACATTCTCATTTTATTGCTCATAGAGAACAATATTATTATTACAAAACACAGTTTTAGGGGACTATCACTTTTCTTTTTGTTGGCACCCCCCAGGATTTCCATTCTTTTCCTGAAATCCTGTGGTACAGTTTAGTTCCTTGAATACTTTCCTTCAGACTGTAATCATTTTCTGTAACTGGATAATCTAATAGAAGTAATCACATAATATCCAATCTGAAATTCACAGAATTCTTCTTTTTGGTTTCAGTGGATTTTGAATGACAATTCACAAGTGACCAAGAGGTGACACCACAATTTTGAAGACCAGAGGAGCTGTCACACAACTATCTACATTTTTTCTAAACCTCACACTTAAAGCACTGATGTTCCAAAGCGACTTTTCCTGTGGTCCAAATTGCATTTGGTGCTGTAATAACACAAAATGAGATGATCTAAAGAGGTAGATGGTCTTTGCAACCTATACTATTTCACATGTATTTCATACTCATAAAAATCTCATTAACATAATAATGAAGCATAACTATTTTATAAAATTATCCTTTCTTGCCTTGATCACATGAAGAGTGTTTTTTACTTGTACATTTTTGTGGCAAGACCTAGAGTCAGACAGAGCTTTCAGGAAGTTTATCCAAAATTTTCCTCTATAATGAGCATCCTGAAATATAAGATGACTTTTAGATCAATCTGGCCTTATTAGGCTATAAACTGGATTACTTCTTGAATCAAGACAGTCGTCTGAGACAGCCAGGAAAGGTACAAAAATCTCTTCTGTCTCACAGCTTCCTTGCATCCAGGTTTGCCTGTAGTCCCACAGAAGGTTTTTGAGATGCAGCAAGCTTTTCATTGACTAGCTATCTCTGCAACTCAGAGGTCTGCCCGTCTGCTTCCTTCTCCTTTCATTGTGTCTTCACACTTGCAGGCTGCCAACATGTTGCTTTGTCTCTGTAACTGCCTGCCCTGTGGTGGAATTGATTTGGTCTTGACTCCTGCAAGGGAAGGCCCATTTGGTTCTCTGCAGCAGCAACCTGCCATCTCCTTGCAGGAGGGTCTATCTTATCTAATCACTCATCTCTTTAAAATAAATAAATACATAGACAGATATCAAATATCACAATCTCAATGACTTTCTCTGTTTTTGTGAAAACTGAACTTGAATATAGGACAATGTCTTCCAAAGACTTTACCTGGTGGATACTTTCAAAAATTGATGATGATAGTTTTCCTAAGGACGTATTTATAAAGTTTAAAAAATGAATGATTTTTGGAAATCAGTTTAAGCTGTTAGTTTCTCAGTATTTTCTGAATTAGGGAATCTTGAACTATATCTAGTTTAAGATAGTCTTTCTGGTACCTTGAGTCAGACGTTTCCATTTGAATATTGCCAAAAAGTTATCACCTCTCTTTAGGTTGCTTTGCAGTTTAAAAGGGAAAGCAAGGAAGGATGAAGCGAGCACTAGTGAGCTGGCTGTTGAAGGCTTTCAGTTTCTCCTAACCTGCAGAAATTTCTGCTAATATAGTGATCCTTAGAAAGCCTGGCTGACACTGCCAGGAGCTGTGGCACTTCTGACATATATCAGGGCAGACTTACTCCTAGGAACATAAAGAATCCTTGCTGCTTCAATAGTCTGCAAGGCACATAGATAAAACTCCTGAAGAGTCAAAGACTCTATTCAACTCTTGACATGTGCCATACTGAATATATATACCAGATTTTCTTAACACCTGCATACATTTCTGCCTTTTTAAATGTCTATCAGATATTCCTAACATTTGTGTACTATACACACATTTTAGCCTACTGACATTCTACAAGTACTTGGAGGCACAATAGAAGTTTCTGTATGTATGCATATTCCCAATAAAATCCCTTGCAACTTTCTTAAGTAATATTTTTTTACTTAACAACATTAGCTCAGAGTACTCTCCAGTTTTAAGAAAAAGATCATAATATTGAAAAAAACCCACCCCTGCATTATTTCCAACGGCCTCACAAAGCGGCCAGACTATTAAGAATAGGTAAGCTACTATCTACTTAAGATTAAAAAATTTTACTGCTCACATTTTTACTGTACTGAGTTAGTTTAGCACTTCAGAAATACAACACTAAAATAATTTTGATTGAAATGTATGTGTCCTTTGAGACTTTCTACATTCCTTCAAACTTCAACAAAAATCAAAGATCAAACATAGGTATTGGTTAACACTTCTTCTATGTCCGAGCATTCTTCTACTAAAATAATCCATTAAAAAAAGAAAAAGAGTCCCAAAGTTTTTAAGTGTGAAGTGACTGCAGACAGAGCAAATTGTAACAGATGTGCAACATTTAAGGGTAAAAGATCCAAGTCCTGTGGAAAGCAACAAACATTAACAGAAGGAACAATATAGGTTATGGTTTGAAAATTTATAATGGTGTTGATGGATTTGGTGATCAAGACTGAGATCACCCATTAAGTACAATGAAAGTTAAGATTCAATATCCAGTATATATATTTTTAGTATTTTTCTTTACTTAGTTTTTCAAACTTCTCAGAGCATATTGAGTTGAGCCATCCATGCATGGCTGGTAACAAGATGTTCTACTAGGAATGCATACTGAATTTAAGGGCAGTTTTCACAAGAATATCAGAGGGAGTTTAAAAGCCATGTTTATAATCCTTTGGTAAGGCCACAGACTTCGTGATCATAATGCTATAGGACAGATCCACATCAATTTTAGTTATGCTTCTAATGTAATCTCGGGCTTGCAACCAGCAACATCAATTATTTTTCCTGCAGTAATTTAAACTAAAACTTCTCTTTTTGCCCCTTTCCTTTCAACGAGAACAGACACTTCTGCAAGTGGAATGTGGCCATGGAGCTTGCTGAAGAGCCACCACGTTTCCTATGGAATTACAGCACATCTGCTTGAGGCAGGGACAGAGATGACATTAAGTTGCTGTACAAACACCATGATGAATTTGCTAAGTATTTGGACAGGAGAGGATTTTTTTGTTTGCCTTGTTTGTTTTTTAATGGATAGCTACTAAAGCTATAGAAAATTAATCAGTTCATTAATATGAATCATTCCCTTAAAACGTTACTTACTTTTAGAAAAATTATAGTTCATATGGGCTAAAAGACAACTTCCTCAACATGAGCCTGGTATAGAAGAGCTTTGCATTTCAGACATGGCCGAGTGGACAAGCTCTTTTCTGGCGTACCTTTAACCAGCTGATAAAGAGTAAAAAAAAAGCACTCTTTATACAGGAATATGCTGACAGTTTAAAGCAGTTAATTTCAATAGCATTCTGAATAAATTATTCTTTCATAGTCTTAGAAAATGCATCTTGTGTTTATTCTCAGCAGAGCTAACAATTCAAATCATTGTAGGAGATGCTAAACAACACTCAGGCTGGAGCACTGCACGTAGGATAAATCAACTGTGGATGATCATTATTTATTTCCAAGAAATATGCTTATGCAGTGATTAGTTATTGCTTTTAGAACCTACTGAAAAATGGCACTTTGACAGAAATAGCCATAAAGTAGCTCCCCTTGCTAAATGTTGCAGCATTACCAAAATGTGCAGAAACAGTCAGGGTTGAGATATGGACCACGTCACACACATCTTACATTAGTGTATCAGGGTAGTGGCACCCCATACATGCAACTTTATAGGCAAACAAACACAAACTTTTCCCTTGCCTAGGGCTTTGTTTCAGCTCACTGAACAAAGCAGTACAAAGTAATTGCAGTCTTTTTCTTGGAAATTGTTTCAGACCCTCCTTGGAGGTTTTTGCTTCAAAGGAGTTCCAAATTATAACAAAAGAAAGTGGGCTATTTGCCCAAAGTTTGAAAGAATGACATTTAACAGCACAAATGGGCTCTTTCCAGGTGTCTTCTTATACCGGGAAAGGGCAGCCAGGTTTGTTTGAAGTGCTGTGTTCAGGAATTACTTTCTTCCTTCATGTTCTGGATCTGTCCTGTGCCAGCCTTACACATCACTATTGAGGCAGCTTCATCTCATGCTGTTAGTACTGTCTTAAGCTGGAAAAGCAGAAGGAGCAGTTCACAACTTCACAAGCCACAGGCCTATTCATTATTCTTCTACTGACCCACAATGTCTGTCTCTCATCACTGCTGAAAGGAGCAAATCTAAAACAAAGACAAAGCCAACCCAGGACTGTTTTCCCTCGGATTCTTAGATGCCCATCAATACTGCCATTGAGAGAATTTTCTATGGAACCTATTGTCCATGAAGAATTTTATCTCAATGAGTAGTACAAAACATTTTTCCCAATACTGTAAACTACACAGCAGAAAATAAAAGGTGTTTGTCTCCTCGTTCCTTCTAGCCATGATCTCATCATGGCATAATAATATACTGAAAATGGGAAGAGTTTTGAGAATATTCTATGCCATAGGATCATGTTCATCATTCTTCTCTATTCTAATACATCCTCAGACTAATGCCAAAACTTTAACACTCAGATAAACAAAAATCAAGCTGGTATTTTTTTATCCTCATAGCTACAGAACATTATTATTTTAATTGATAACATACAGAATTTCTGTCTCAGGAGTCATAAGTAAATGCAAAGTTGTGGCATCAAGCACAAAAACCTATACACATACTCAACTGACAGTCCTACAAACAGTGAAAGTATGTAATCAGCCTTTCTGTCCATGTCATTTTCTTTTAGCATCAAGCAGGGTTCCAGATAAGAGAATTCTGAATTTAGCTGAAGACACATATGCAGAACTTTATAATGGGTTCCTAATCAAAATGCTGGAAGTCTTGCATTTTTTTTTCAGTCTGATTAGCCAAGGATAATTTAATAAACATTATGCAAGAAATAATGGCATTTATATTTGGATTCTGGTTTATGTAAGGCTTAGCTGAAAGCATTTGAGAAGATGAGTACATGTGCTATATTGACTTGAATTAAACAGGACTGCCACATGGAACACCTGCTATTAATGTCATACTCAACATTATTTTATCATAACATCTTTAAAATTATATCTTTGTCAGCTTTTGGGATTATGGATTTTAATTCTAAAGGTCTGTGCTGATAAAATGCTGCTTAAACAACTAAAATGATGGGTAGAATTTTCCTTCAGAACTTCTATGCAGAACATTTTTTAAGACATATTTGTTTATGTACATAAAATTAAAGGAGTCCCAAACCCTATTATCTTCCACTAGGATGATGTTTGAATTGTAAAATGTGCTATTTCACCCATTTTTCCAACATCAAAAAGATGTCTTCATGAATTTTGTTTCCTTCTAAGGACTGAACAATTTTCCTTCTCTTTTTACCCTCTATTAGTTTAGCTTGCTGCAAATTTCAAGGAAGTTGTATAGCATCTTTGTGTTTCAGCACATGCCTCTATAGAGTCAGTTGAGTGATTACCTACTTTAGGAAGCAGGGAGATGTGCCTCGTTAGTGATTTATGATTCACAGAATAAAAAGCAAGTCAAAACAAAAAATTCTAGAAAACAAGCCAGCTGAAATATTACCAGCATCTTATGTATTATCCCTTCTACTCAAGACAGTTAAATCAAAGCACTACAAAATAAAGTGTTGAAAATACTCATGCCAGGGAAAAGAGACTCAAAAAAGAACATGTCATTTCTAGCTTCTCTAAATCTGTGGCTCATGGTCATTAACAGCTCTTTTACAAAAAAAAATATCATTTTAGATGGTACAGAATCACCAAAAAAACCCCAACCAACCAACCAAAAAAATTAGAAGACTAAGAGCATGTGCCAGAAAAGAATATGTGTTATCAATAAAGTGAAGGTGGAAAAAAGGTCATCCAATTGAGTAATTACTTGACTAAATTAACAATTTTAATATGATTCAGTGCATCTGGTCTGTAAGAAATTCTGTAGGATTTCAGACAAGGAGTCTAGGATGTTTTCTTCTTCAAGTGTTACTGCATATCAAATAGCATGTCTCAAGACAGGTTTAGCACTGTGACAGGTAGTGCTGTCAGATAGAAGGAACAGAAATCCCAGCCCCTTCTGAGCTACTGTATGTATCTCTGTTACACATTATTGCAAGTATTTGTGGAAGTGCTAGAAGTATTTTGCAAAAATCTAAGGTATGTTTTAATAGTTGGAAAGGTGTTTACCATCACATATTTTCATGACCCTAAAGAATAATTTCTACTGGATATATTAAGAGACATAAAAGCAGCTCTGTCTTACATAAATCAATTTTTGTATAAATAAATTTAAGCCTAGACCCTTCTGAATGGTAGTCGGCCATTTATCTTGTCTACTGACTAGTTCGTTACTTCTCTGTAATGCATTTATTTTAGATTTTGATTGTTTTATATTTTGCCTCTGTACATTATATATAATTTTCTCTTCCCATAATGAATACTTATTCCTTCTTTAAAGGATGCTGGGTACCACTGGTGATCAAGGTTTAATTGCATTATGTAGTGATGAAAACATTTCAACAACATAATTACTCCTAATTGAAGGTGCTTCTGCCATTTATCTTAGCTTAAAGCATTTTTACTAGGAGAGTGCTGCGTTGTGGTTCTTTACTTGTCTGGCTGTCTAGTGTTGCCATTGTGCTCGGCGAAAGCACCGCTGACAGATTTCCTTATGTGTTGCTGGGCAGCCTTAGCTGAGATGTTGTGCACAGACTGCTTCAACAAATAGCAGAGTTCAAATAAAATTCTGTCACTGACTGCTTCACGTAATCAGGAGGAGGTGGAGAAGATGAAGAGGCAGGCTGGTGGCACCAGTATTTCTAATTGCAAGAGTAGAGACTGGTACCTCTGGTGCCAGACTCTGGCATCTAAGCAGGCAGAACAGGTACAATACAAAGTTACAGCAAAAACTCTCACCTAGTGCAAATTCAAATTTGAAGTAAATAAAAAAAAGGCTGGGCCGAGGTAAATTGGCCAAGGTTTTAACAAAGGTCAGTTCTAAGTTCTACTGAGCCATAATAGGAATGGAAGATATTTTACAGACCAACAGATTGGATTAAAGTTTTCCACTCCATGCCGCTGCTTTTTTAACAGAGCTGACTCACAACTAGCTTTTATAATTCTGTAACAAGTGATGATGATTAGACATATGCAAATAAGATTTGGTAAGATAAACGCTTTTTAGGTTGTTTTGGACCCATTTAACAAAGTGAAGAATAGGGTCAGTATTTTCCATCTCAGGTTTAAATGTAATTTCTACTTGACAAGGATAAAAAGGGATCTACAGTTTTTTGAAGCCATGTGTTGAAAGCACCAGATTAGCAGTTAAAGAGCACAGCTCAATGATTTAAAGATTGACTGGGATTCCAAATTGTATTCCATGTTTTATTATATAATTCAAAAACTAATTATAACCAAAACTTAACTGATGCCAGAGGAGAACTGGGAATGTTTATAAACTGCTGTAATTGAATTATCACCAAGAAACTCATATTGTGAGATGAAAAAAAGCCTTATGCAGTATCAGTGTGCTATCAACTGTGTGAAATCTAAATCTTTTTGGAGTTCAGAGCCTTTCATTTCAGCAACCTAGTAATTCACCTTTCAGCATTAGACACCGTTACTGAATGATGAAGACTATTAATAGGTGTTGGAACGTACCGTAGTACGGTACCCAGGCTACTGCACAAAGGCTACTTCCATCCATTTGGTCTATGGGTGCTAACACTCTGCCATAACTTCCAAGAGCTTATTTAATAGTCTGGTGTTTAAAATCTCAGAGTGATTTATTCCAGTATCAAAATTCATATTTCTTTGACAAAACACTACTAGTTTTAGCACTTTCTCTGACTCCCTGTCTCTCAGAATATCAGTGACACAGCTAGAAGGTCACAGCTATTATCTTTTAACAAAATTACCTCTTTTTTTTTTAATTTGTTTTAATTATCTCCATGGCAATTGACACGTTTTCCATCAATATCTTCCCTTCTTCAAATTCCTTCAGTAATGGCTATCTTATCCTCTATTTTAAATTGTTTATATTTCACTGTTCTTGCGAATTTCAGTTACCATTCCTCCCTACAACACATTTTTATTGACTAGATGCTTTATTCCTTTACATGCTTCCAACATGTCAAGCCTGGACTGTAGGATTTCCCACTGCTGCTTCATTTCAAAGAGTATTCCAGACTGTCCTTCCTTTGCTTACATGCATTTCATACACTTTGTTAAAATATCTACATTTTAAATTCAGTTTATTTTTTAATTTTCCTAAGGGTGCCTCCTAAGTTCAAAGTGTGCTGCATTACTTAGCAACACAAAATTCAGTACAAAATTGAAGACACTGCTATGCATTTTACACCACAGAGACAGAGGAGTTAAGAACAAGCCTAACCTTTGGCAAAATCCAGACCTTTTTCAGCATCTTGTCCCGTTAGTTTCAATAAAATCAGCTATGGAAGGCTAAGTAATCCTGTGTTCAAACTCAAAGGACTTCACTTTGTGAATAATCAGAATATATACATACACACTATAATACACTATTAACAGGGAAAACAAGAAACTAGATCAAGGAAAGTGAAGCTGATTGTTTTATACTTCATTCCCCCTGAACTTTGAGACAAATGATCTCTAATAAAATAATATCATCTTCCTAAAATGCGTACATATTGAAACATAACAAAATTCTTCCTAAATTCCTTTTAAAGCTAGGCAATTTTCCCTGTATTATTGACAAAAAGATATACCCGAGCACACTAAAACTGACTGCACAAGAATGACGTGGGTTCCAAATATTCACTATAATTCATAACTATCTTCTGAAACCAATTCAGAAAAAAAACTTGCACATGGCTCAGAACCTGAAGTCTGACTTCTCAGACATCTTCATGATGATTCCGTTGCTTTCTCTTCAGATGAACCAAACCCAGTCTGGTCAGGATTTGCAGAAAGCTGCTTCAGCTCTCAACTCATGTCCCTACTTCAGAGTTTGCCATTTTGACAGTGAAAAAAAACAACATCAGTCAGATATAGTTTCTCAACTTATGCTAAAAAGCCGAAATAGTAACAACACTGCTTAAAGCATGTTCCCCTATATGTCAGACAGACAAAAAGGGGACTAGGTCACAATTATTTTAATTTGAATTTCCACCTGAAACTTCCCGAGCATTGCTTTGAACTTTGCCTATGCTAATTTCTTGTATGTAAAATGGGAACATTCTTTTTCAATTTGCCCTTCTCCATTTGGTCAATTTATTAGAATTTTGTGTATTTCTATTTTGTGATTTTTTTTTTTATTATTTATTTAATAGCTTAGGCTATTTCAGTGCTCCTGTGTTTGCTATAGATTTTTCTTTTAAATTGCCAGTTTTCCTGCAATATGAAATTGCTTAAATTCATTTTAGTATGGTGCTGGGATCACTTTTCCCCCATTACTGCATATATTGTAAATAGGAAGAAAATGCTTTTTTACTGCAGGCAATGTGTAAAGTCTCTCTGTTTGCATTTTGAACGTTAGCTCATTGTCAAATACCAGAATAAGGAAAAAAAGTGCCTTCTGAGGAAACAAGAGGTATATTAATGTTTCACCAACCCAAAAGAGGCATGAAAGTTCATCATTCTTGAACTGCTATGTGTTTGGCTCAATTAAACCATTTCACCAAGTTCGTCCAATAAATAAAACTATAATTGGATTGCAGGACACAACATTTGAAAATTCTGAAGATGGAAGATGCTACATGAAAACTGCTTGTTAAAATCTCCGTTCATTTTCTGTAGATGGCACAATTATGGTTTAAAAAGAACGATGGAAAGTTTGTATTTAACTCCTGTATTTATCTATTAGCTGTATATATATCATATAGCCATGAGATAGCTTAACATCAGCTTTCCCATTCTTCTTTTGCACTACTCAGAAAAAGCTACCACTCAAAACACTGTGTTGCCCAAAGGAGTAGTCAGATACATGAAACTATGTGCAATTTAGTATGACCAGGAGTATGAGAGCAAAACTTTGCAGGATTCAGGGCAAAACACTCGGACACTAGGAACTGTATGTTCACTCTTGCTTATACTGGTCCAGGCCGCCTTGATGACCACACCAAAGTGTCCTCATAGAGTTGGGATCTTGAGGCAGGCAACATCACACAGCTTTGACTAAGCATCGTGCTTCAAGATAAATCCTCACAGCTGCCTCTGTCTGCTGCCCTTTTACACCTTCTGCACCACCAGACTAAGCTGTTGCTGGAGGCTTTGGGGAGCCTAAACTAGGTCTCTTCCAGCACCGCTGCACTCTCATACACAGCTAGACTTGGTCAGTCTATCCTGCTAAGTTGTTGTATTCAAATTCTGGTGGTTGTATTCAAATCGTATTTGACCTCTCCATCTTTTGCTCTTTCCTGCCTCATCTCACCCTTATTCTTCATTCACACTGCGGTCTACAGGATTTGTATGGCAGCAATGGCACGAGAGTATCTTTGGTCATTATTTGTTGTGCTTAGTAAATAGAACAAACATTTCTGCACAGAACCTATTGAAATATGCACAGCATGGGGGACTCGGTACACTCGTTGAACTTACATATCAGAAAACTTGAACATATATATAAAATATAAATGCACTTCAGAGGGGCAAGAAGCATCCCAGGCAGACTCTGACTCTTTCAGTACAAGATGGTCCAACTGCTCAGAATAATTTTAGAAGGAAAAAGAAAGTATTCATACTTCCCTAAACTACACATTGGATGAATGAGATGTGCAAGTAGGTACCCAAAAGAGAAGCTACTAAAATCGGAAGTGTTTTAGTAAACGGTAAAACATTTTTAGCAGTTTTATATTAATACTTTCCTCTTCCGGGTTATCTTGCAGATTTTGTTTATACTCACCAAAAGCGTGCTGTGGTCTCTTCATGTTTCTAAAGCAGATCTGTGAAGAGGGGATAACACAGCTACATCCACACTTTCAACATCCATGCTCCTGCTGGGTTCCCCATAGATAGGACACTGATGCAGTTTGTCTCGTTAGACACAGGTGGTGGGTGGTCATTTAGGAATGACCACCAAAATTCCAAATACTTTTCAGCCTAGTCAGCATAATGACTTCCTTTGTACACACAGTTTAGGTGCTGTGTTGCTCCCCTCTCTCTCAGGAGAAACATAACCTTTAGGAAAATCCTGCCTTTAGGAAGTTGAGCTCTCCACCATTCTCTGCCTTTCTCACCGCTTCATCCTGCTGGGCAGCTGCACCTTGGTGAGATGCTGTGTTCTGGCCCCAGAAAAGGGACAATCCTGGGATTCAGGAATAATTCTGCTTTGATGTTCACAGAGTATGGACGACTTGTTCCCCTGTAAACAGAGATTCAAGGAAGAGTTTAGTTTTGTACGGCAACAAAGACCCTGACTTAGATCACAGTTTCATACTTAACTTCCATAAAAGCTGATTAGAGATACAACTGAATAAGGCTGATGTATGTCACAGAAAGCATCACAAGCAACCTACAGCAACAACACTGTGAGGGAAGAACAAGTCATCTAGCATAGGTTCAGCCTATGAACATACTAACACCAATCTCTGCGTACATGGTTTAATATCAGAAGACATCATTTGAACAGATTTTTTGTATACTGAAGAACAAAGCAAACAATTCAGGTGTGTATAAATGTATTTGTGTGATGTGTGTACATTGAGTACATGTATACATTTTGGATATATAAATTCATGGAATAATTTAGGTGGAAAGAAGGTATCTGGGGTCCTGGGCTGTTCAAACATTGCTCAAAGCACAGTTAACATAAAAGTCAGATTAGGTTTCTCAAGGACTTACCTAGTGGAGGTATATACAATAAAGCTAATTTGCAAAACTCATAGCCAACCATTCACTAAAGATGTGTGAGGTTTTTTTCTCCCAGAAGTGGTTTTTTTTTTTGCTCCATATTAGAGGGAAATAAAATGTAGCTGATCCCAATAGTGATAACTTTACTATAGAGGGTAAATGAACTGACTTTGCATCAAGAAACCTCAAGCAGTGGAGTTTACCCTCTAGATCTTTAAGATGAGAAATGGAAACATAAATTGATTCTGCTGTGGTTTTTGTTTCTGGTTGCTCTTGTTTCCACAGCTACTGAATAAATCTCTTAGCTGGATGAGGAAGGACTGCAATTAAAATGATGGAAAAGGTGTATATACTAGGCAGAGAAATCTATGAAGAGAGAAGGAATACCACCATGCACCAGTACAGGTTAGGGGCTGACATGCTGGAAAGCAGCTCCATGGAGAAGGACCTTGGAGTCCTGGTGGACAGACAATAAGTTCTTCACGGGACAGCAGTATGACCTTGTGGCCAAGAAGGCCAATGATATCCTGGGTTGCATAAAGAAGAGTGTGTCCAACAGGTCAAAGGAGCTTCTCCTACCCCTCTACTCTGGACTAGTGAGACCTCATCTGGAGTGTTGTGTTCAGTTTGGGGTCCTGCAGTTCAAGATCGACAGGGAAATACTTGAGAGAGTCCAATGGAAAGCTATGAAGAGGATTACAGGACTGGAACAACTCTCTTATGAGGAAAGGTTGAAAGACCTGGGGCTGTTTATCCTGGAAAAGACTGAGAGGGGATCTTATCAATGTTTACAAATACCTGAAGGGTGGGTGTCAAGTGGAAGGGGACAGTCTCTTTTCAGTGGTGCCCTGTGACAAGGGGCAGCAGGCACAAACTGGAACACAGGAAGTTCCACCTCCACATGAGGAAAAAACTTCTTTCCTATGAGGGTGATGGAGCCCTGGAACAGGCCGCCCAGAGAGATTGTGGAGTCTCCTTCTCTAGAGACTTTCAAGACCCACCTGGACCTGTTCCTGTGTGGACTGCCCTAGGTGACCCTGCTCTGTGAAGGGGGCTGGACTAGATGATCTCCAGAGGTCACTTCCAACTCCTGCCATTCTATGATTCTATGATTTCTTCAGACCTTAAAAAAGTTCTTTGAATTTTGACAGAAATCTATTAACTGAGACAAGGCGTGATTTCCTTTCATTTTTTTACCAGGTATATTGATCCTCTGTTTTCTCTGATCCTCTTGTCACAAACCATGTTATTTTTAAGGGAAAAAGAAAAAACCCTCTATGACTGCACAGTCTATTTAGTATTTAGCTACAGAAAGGGTTTTGCATATTAAGTAGCTTACAAATCTGAAAGCTCACTTGTTTAAAAATCAGAGTATGCTTGGAAGTGACATTCAAGGGGTTAATACAACAAGCAAACTACCGTGGTACTATTAGACATTACTATGTCTAAGATTAAGAAAAATTATATTGGCATGCACGTGGAATAAACAGCGTCTGCAGACACATGGAGACTGCCTTGAGTAATGATATTTGCTCTTTCTTTTTTTTTTTTCATTTGGGAAAAAATAAAGAAAAAGAAACTTTGGCTTTAAATGATCTCACTCCTGCCCTGGTTTAGTGCAAGCATTTTAACAAAAAGATCACACAACTTTTTAGGTGGACTATATTACTTCACAAAAACTCTCCTCTTTCTTCAGAAGTCAGTTTTCTCTCGAAAATCATCCTCTTAGACAAATTAGAACAATTTTACAGTATATAGAATGTACTATAGCATTTTTTGAATATATTATTTCACTCTCCATGGCAATTTTTCTTCTTTATACCCTAGGCATCTGTTTGGAAGTTGTAGAAGGAATGAATATTTCTTGCTTACTTCAGATCAGTATCTGCAGACTTTGTTCACCCCACTACAAACAACAGAAAAAAAACCCCACTGTAAACCCATTTTACCTAGAGATGGATCTTAGTTGTAGGCAAAATCTTTGGACTCAAGAAGACCTTATGATGCTCTCTTCAGGAGTTATACAGATGAATGTTCTACTAAGCCTATTCTAAATTCCAGAAGGTTAGGGTTGAAAACTTCTAATAGCTTGAGAGGCCTTCACTACAGGGATGTTTTAGTGACTTTATAGCCTGTTCTTAAGCAAGGAATTACTCTTTGTGTCACTACAAATCTCCCACAACCACCTGATAATTTTGGCACCTGAACTGTAAAATGTGCTACTGACTATGCACATAGAGCGTTTTTAGAAGTTCAAGACCTATCCAGGCACAGGTTTTATGCTCAGATTTACCACTGACAACAAATTCCTCCATTACAGTCGTAAGACAAATCTTTTAAATCAATAATTTTCACTGTGATAGTTCACCATACACCTGAATAAAAGCCAGATGCAGCTTCCTAAACCATAACTATAGCAAAACAAACCCAAACAAACCCAACAAATAGTTAGGCAGACGTTCAGACTTCAGCTCTTCCAGGTTTTACACGAGTGATTGTGGAAACTTGCTTATAAATTAACTTGCCCATTGCAAATGCCAAAAGGAGTATAAATTATACAGAGGGTATTCATAATATTTACATTCAGCCTTTCAAAAATGAAGCCAAAGAAAGAAAACATCTTGATCTAATAAGATAGATACAATCATCACCAGTCTGTACAAATACTGGAAAACATTGTGGTTTAGTTGTCTTTGCTGTTGAAAGCCAAACAAATGAACATTTATTTTATCCATCAGATCATATTATTAAATAATAATGTATGAAATGAAACAAGCCAGGCTCTATTCTTCATTTTATAGGGGTAGTTTCCATATTGAATATCACATAATGGTGAGAAAGAAGTAGTCACATATATTAAAAAGATGCAGAGACAATCAGAAAAATAGAAGAAATAAGACAGAATTGCCTTGATTTTTGGAAGTTACTGTTACTTTGAGCAAGACTGTCCAATTCAATAGCATTTTTGGCTAGATTCTTAAATGCTCTGATATTTCAGGAGTGACTGATATAATTTGCAGCACAAGAAAAGGCACTGTGTTTTAAATGTGTGAATCTGATGGTTCGATGGCCATGTGTCCCTGAATTCTCTTAGAGAAGAATTAAATTTCTCTATTGTGACTGGGAAATGTATTTGCTTTGAGAGAAGTTCTAGTGCAATGGTGGAATGATTGACATTAATTCATGATGAAGCAGTGCAGTACATACACTATTCCTATAAACACTATGAAGTGCTTTGCTTGCCTTTAAAATGTATGAGTAATAACAAATATTTGTTTTACTGACAAGAAATGAACTTAACATTTTTTAATTAAAAATTGAATGAGGGTTTGAGGTTTTAAATAAATCATCATCTGCTGGGTATGACAAAGAGGAACTCTAAAGAAAAACGATGTATGCAACTTAATACAGAAAAATTAAAAGTAATTCATGCAGAAGTACCGCAAATTCCATTTTCCATTATTACAAAAGTATGAATCACTTTGATACGTTATTACTGTGCCTAGATACCCTTCAGAATGAACTACTTTCTTGTGTTCATTTATACAGGAAAAGCTTGAGTAATACACCTGATGTTGTTGTGTGCCCAACTGACAAAGGGACTCGGAAAACTTTGACTCGTCAGCAGTTTAGTACATATGTTCTAGCTTAAAAATTGCGACCTCCATAAAGCTTAGATATGCAAAGAAATATCTTCATGCCAATCTATGGAGTGAAAGGAAAGGCTCAGGTAGGAGTGGATCAAGATGTGGCTGCATAGGCAGTGGCACAGCCAGGGCTTTGGCCTCTGTGACTGTGGAACGCTCTTCAAGGAATGAGTAGTTGACAAAATGGGGCAAGAGTGTTTTTGCAACCAGGCTTGCTAACCTGGTGAGGAGAACTGTAAGTTAGTTGTACTGGGGAGGTGTTGTCATAATCCAAAGACAAGGCAAGATATAGGGCAGTAAAGCATTAGGGCACCACAGGAGAAGACTGTTCTGCTCCCCCTGAGAAAGCAAGACCACAGGGGGTGCAAATGCCTACACCCTGGGAAACACCAATGAGCTGAAGAGCTCTGAGCTCATTGAGTTTACAGAGATGCAGTGTGGTAGGTCCCACTAGAGAGCTCTAATGGACGGATGCATGTTTTTTCAGGAAAGACAGGCTGGGAAGGTGAGGAGGAATGGGTTTGCTGCACACAAAGGAATGGCTGGAGTGCACAGAGCAATCACCACAGAGGAAGCAATCCAGGAGATCTCTGGTGTGTGTTGAAGACTATTTATTGATGCAAGTGATTGATCAGCCATTCAGTAAAATACTTTGTTGGAACTAATATTCACAGTCAGTAAAGAAATGGTCAAAAAATGTGAAAGTCAAGGACACCCTTGGCTGCAAAAAACCATGAGACTTGCAGTTTAATCCTGAGAGAAGTTAATGCAAATATGAGAATCCCAAGTTTAGACTTCATGAGAGCAGACTTCTGCCTATTCAGGGACTTACTTGGTAGGATCCCATGGGATGCATGGCAAAAGGGACTAGAAGAACCAGCTGATCTTCAAGGGTGACCTCCTCAGAGTATAGGAAGGCCCAACCCAGTGTGCTGTTAAGTAAATCAAGTGTTAAGAAAGGCAGCATGAGTCACCAGGGAACCTGAGACAGAGTTCAGATGTAAAAAAGAAGCACACAGAGTAAGGAACTAGGACAGATTACTCAGGAGAAACATAGAGTGCTTGCAGGAATTGTGGCAAAGGATATGAAGGGCAACAGGAAGAGTTTTTATAGGTACACTGGCACCAGGAGAACAGTTGAGGAGAGCATGGACCTGCTGTTCAAAGGGACAAGTGACAAAGCAGATGAAAAAGGCTAAGGTGCACTCCCATAAACTCTGCAAGAAGGTTTGAGCAACTGGGAGGGCTAAGAGCAGACCTTACAAGTGTAAGCAGTGGCAAAAACCCCACTTCTACTGGGATACAGTCTAACCATAAGGCATATTGTTGTGGACAACTTGAACTATTTAATTTACCGTGCTCCAGCCTTGTGTTACCACAGCTCAGCCTACCCATGGTTGTAAGCAGTGGATGAGATAAGAGTAACAACAAACTGCAGATCAACTTAAATCATTACAGAGGGAATGTTACAGTCCACTGAAGGCAGTAACAGCTTTTTAAACTCTCTGAACTCAATCTGCAGGAGCACATAAGACTATGCCTATAATTGGTTTGTTTTTCATCGGTCTACTCACCTGCCCTACCCTGTAATGATAAACTTTCACTTCATTTACTCTGCTTGGTCTTTTGCAAATTCCACAGCATGCATTATTAGATCAATTCTGCATAACAACATTCTCACTTACCTCAGAACTAACATACCGTGTGTGCATCATGCATTTGGATAGCTCTACCAGTTATATAGGGTAGAGCTTTCTTTCCCTGTTCAAGCACTTACTTCTGAACCACAAACATGCCATTTGCTATTGAAAACTCTTACTAGGAAATTCAGATTATTGTATTGCTGCCCAGAGGCTGTTGTAAGTCTCCTTGAAATCTATACAAGTAATATGTGTTTTCTGATCATGCCTTTGTCTTCTTCTAGGCAACTAACAAACTAGAAACATTTTATTCAGAATAACTTCATATTTTTGGAGCCTACATGAATACTATATAACAAAGAGGGATAAGGGAGATTCTAGATGCCAGCTTGTTCCCCCTTCTTCAGAAACAGACAGTGTATTGCTTCCCCAGGAATAGTTTCAAACTTCTAAAGAATTTACAAAATTCATCTGCAAATTCACCTGTCTTGGACATCCCCTTCTATAAAAATCATTCTCTCAGGGAATTACCACTACCTGATGTTACTTCCGTTTTGTCAGATTGTATTTTGCATCTCGCCTTCCTAGGAATGCCTAAAACTGAACATTTTTATACTCTCAGTTGAAGAAAATGTTCTTAAATAAAAGATTCTCTCTTTCTTTAGTCCCTTTTTACTTCAAATACATTTACTTGTGGCACATTCTCATTTCTTTTTAAAAAAAAAAAAAATAAAAAAAAATGTTCCAGCTTTTCAAATCAGGAGATAAAAAAATTCTTTAAAAATGTTATTTTAAAATATTATATTAACAAGGTTGTCATAAACAAAGGATCACTGAAGAACTTAAGTTCGTCATAGCTAGATTATAAGGACAATGCAATGGAACACAGAGTGGGTAAGGATGTAGTGCTTAAAGGAAGCTTAATCCTTCCCATCTGCGTTCTCCAAAGGCAAACATCTCATGCAGTAGGATGGCAGAAACTCTCGAGGTCCATTTTGCACTCACATGTTGTGGGAACATGTTAGAAGTGTGGGCACTTCTTTTAGGTGAAGCCTTTCACTGTAAATGTGCGTGGGCAATGCAAGAGGTTCCACAGCAGTCAAATGGAAATTTTGAAAACAAACTCTGCACATCAGTCAATATAACAATTCACAAAATACTGATTCTAAACTCTCGTAGAGAATGCAATAGATTCTGCTTCCTTACCAAAGCTGTAATTCCACTTTTTCAAAGATCGAATGTACAGAGAGTTCATCATAATTATTTCTTGTATGTTGAACAATGAAAAAATGAGAACTCTTTTATTGCTCTGTTTATTAACTGGTGATATAGTTTCCTCCTCCAAGTTGCTCTAGATCTTCCCACACTTAATCTGTTTTACCCAGAGTTTATAGATAGAAATTAAAGACTAATTTATAAACATAGAAACATAAAAATGTCTGGGTTGGAAGGGACCTCTATAGGTCATCCATTCCAACCCCCCTGCTGAGAACAGGGACATCCTCAACTACAGCAGGTTGCTCAGAGCTTGGTCAAGCCCCACCTTGAATGTCTCCAGGGATGGGGCCTCAACCACCTCCCTGGGCAACCTGTTCCAGTGCTCCACCACCCTCCTGGTAAAGAACTTCCTCCTTGTTTCTAATCTAAACCCACTCCTTTCTAATTTAAAACCATTGCCCCTCGTCCCTTCACTCCAGGCCTTTGTAGACAGGCCCTCTCCAGTCTTTTTGTATGCTCTCTTCAAGTACTGGAAGGTCACTGTTCGGTCTCCCCAGAGCCTTCTCTTCTCCAGAAGACAATTTAATTCACTGTGAGCCAGTAAGTTGAATGGGAAGTTGAACTTGCTGCTACCAGTGCACTCATACAAGTCATTTGAACTTGTTCTGAACTTTTAAGCTACCGTGAGTGACACAATATTTTTAATTTTCAAACAATGCCAAGGCAGCTCTCCTATCTCTTAATAGACACTAAATGATACTGGCTTTTTTTCCCTGGGAATGACAAAAAAATATGAAGGAGTTCACCATCCAGACATTTTACTGAAAAAAAGTAAAAAAAAAACCCAACCAAAACCCCAATTGACATGCCAAGAATGCAGAGAACTTCTGTTACATCATTTTTTTCTTTGTTTTTGACCTGTCTTGTCCAATGCATAGATGGCTGAACACAGTAAGATAGTCAGAGTTAGACCCTCAAAACTTTCACGTGAAACATTATTGTTCCAACTATTCCAGTGGAAAAACAGAGGCCTAGAAAAGCAGTTGACTTGTCTCAAGAAAAAGTCAATGACAAACAGAGGAACTGAACTTCCTTAAGATAATGTACCCAATAGCATAAGGTACAATGATCTTTAAAGCCTCATATTGCCATTGATTTACTTCTTTCTTGTTCTTCTGTTAAACTCAGCACTTCAGTAACACAAATTTTTAAACTTTCTAATAGTGACTTTGGAAAAAGTATTAGAGCAGTATTTCCTTTTGCTGAGGAAAATATATGATAAAACCAGTCTATCTTTTAATAACTTCTGTTATTTAACTGTTCACTGATACTTTAATTTTGAAAAGACAGCTCCTTCAATTTTTTTGGATTATGCAACCCTAGCTAAAAAAAAAAACAATTAACCCTGTACTCTCTCTCTCTATTTATACAGATTCATTTATAAACCATATACAGGTACTACTGAACTAAGAGTATATTATGCACTTTACAAAGCATAAACAAAAATGGAAAAAAAAAAGAATGAGATAAAATAAACAGTACATAGTAGTGTGTGTGTGTGGGGGGGGTTAAATAATAAAAAACATTTAAAAATATTTTCTTCATACATCCCAAGGTATTGTCTTGCACAGCACCTGAGATGCGTGCACAGAGATCACTGCTTCAAGTAGCCATTTCAGCACTGAAGCAGTTTTATTCAAGTCTATGAAAGCCGCAAACTCTACTTGTTATTTAGGTTTTCTTTTCCTACCCAACCAATTTTTAAGAGGACTCACTAAAATGCTAATGGTCGTGTATGAGAATAAATGACAGTATGAGCAGAGCAAGCACCTGTATATTTAATTGCAGTTTTCAGACTGGCTCTCAGAACATGAAGAAGAAAAATCAGTTCTGGTATGACCAAGTCTATCGTGTCAGGAAGGTGAAGGACAGTTTGGTTGTGGCATACTACTGATACTTCACTGTGTAACTCTGTCTTTTGAAAGGCATCGGAGAGAGGAAAGAAAAGCTCAGATATATGAGAACAGAAGAGGAAAAGAGCAGTTATGTCTAAAAGAGAGGAACAGAAGTTTTTAATTCTATGCTTTGTGGGATTTATTTATTTTTTTCTATCTCGACAGGCAACAGTATTTAACCAATATTAAAGGTAAAAATAAGGGGATGTTTTGGGACGTAAAATGTCTGGTGAGCTTGTATTCTCCAAGCAGTCAAAGGTGAAAGTTGAGTTCCTGGGAACTGAGCAGGGAATGGGATGGATACTCTACCAGCTGTAAAGCATGCAAAGCAGGGCTCTGGGTTCTACAGAATTCATCTCCTGCTGATTACACATTTAAAATCTAATTTCTTGTTAAGACAGACACAGGTGACATTTGCTTAACCTCTACTACAAGAAATCAAAGTGCTCTTTGAACATCTAGAGTATAAGTCAAGGCCAAGTTCTGAGATACACTGAATAATTTCTGTGCCAGACATCAAGATACAAATGATGTCTAAGATGAGCACAGAGCTAAATCAGCCATTGCCATCATTCCCTTACATAATGAGTTGATATGTAATTTAAAATTGCAATGCAGTACTCATTAAGTTTCCTCACAATTAAGTGGTAGAGGGGAGGGAATGATGAGGAAAACCCTTTTACAATTTACAACTCAGCTTTTGCTACAGGAGCAAGCAACTTGGAACTTTTGCTGGAACACCAGCTGAGACTGAAGACATGGAGCAATACAAAAAACAAAACTACCCATACACTATACGGCTTTTTTTTATGCAGTAAAAACTGTGTAGTGCAATATAAAATAAAAAGCTAAGGGGTGGGGAAGTACCTCTGTTTCTCTCTTGAAGGATGTATCTTCAAGGAGTCCTTTATTATGCAGGATATAAACACTAAAATAACCAGTTCAAGATGCCTGATTCATATAGATTGTGGGGGGTTTTAATGTATTGATTTAATTAGGCACTATTGAATCATATTTGAACATAAGTGAAAGCCTCTAAAGACTTATTTATTGACACCATATGGCACTTCTTAAAAGTGATGTTCAAATTATGTATAATGAGCCACATAAGAAGAATAGGATGCACCATAAAAAGGACTCCCAAACAAAAATGATGCTATTGTTGAAGGATTTAAGTTCTAATATGGGATTTTAGAATCTTTTTCAGAGAGGAGGTGCCCTACAGCTAACTGACAACATTTAGGGTAGTGTTTGTATCATATGGTGTAGCTGAAAAAAGCAAATATTTGTGATAGATTAATGTAAAGAATAGACAGAGGAGTCAGGAGTCTGAAAGAGAGCAGCAGGTCAGAAAAACCTGCTGCTCTCATTTTCACTACAGTAAATGCATCTCTCACTTTTCATGAAGTAAATTCTATGTCTAATGTATGTCTAATGATTCCCACAACATCACAGAGGTGTTATATTCCTCAGGTGTGATTTTAGTTTCATTTTTGCTGATTTTTTCTTATGTGTTGCTCATAAAATATTATTAGCTCAAAATAACTATAGAAAGAATTGAATTGAAAGGATGCTAAAAACAAACAAACAAAAAAAATAGATTCCAAACTCAAGCACTCAAAAGTAGAAGAACTAAAATTATGGCTTCAGCCCGAGGTCCCTGTGCTGATGGTGATATCTCAGAAGATGACATTCTGTTCTTCCTGAACCATTCTGAGAAGTCCAGGGGAAATATTTTTTCCTCAGCTAATTTTTCCACAGAACCTGTACCTTTATAAGTAGCTCATTCTTCACCTGTCTACCTTTGACACAAGCAATTTCCTCCTTGCTGCCTGAGTACCAGCTGGAAAAGCACTGACAAGTCCAGGCCACAGACACTCTAATCTGAGTGCATAATTTTTATGATATAGGAGCTGCTGTGGCAGAACTCATTAAAGAATTCCTGTCCCTGCACTACTGGCTGGCTGAATCCCTTCATATATAGTATAGTGCCTCCTCACTTTTGCTAACAAATATCATGGCAGTTGTGGCATCACACTGTGAATGACATAAATGAACTCATCTGTGTTCAAAATTGAAACGTGAGGCAACATTTTAGATCCTCATTAGCTCACTAAAGAGGCAGCAGCAAAGGAGATGATATAACAAAGAGCAATGGCTGCTGAAGGGGCTGGAATATGTTAAACTGGTATCACTACACCCCTATCATGGAATTGTGTATTAATTTTTAATGTCAAGTGATAAGGCAATTCCTGACAAACAAGCTCAATTACAGGCCTTCTCAGCTCTTGCAGTCTTGGACTGAAGACAGTCAGTCTGGGGGGAGTGGTGGATGTGGGCAATCCATTTTCCAAGCAAAAGCTGGGGTGGACTGGAGCAGGTGGGCTCTGTTGAATTTAGCTACTATTGTCTGTAGTAAGCCTGTGGCCAATTCTAGATGAATTTTCATTGAAAAGCACAATGAAAAGCCCTGACACAAGGGCCATTCTTTCCCATTCCCTGCACCAAACAAACCCCTTCAAAGCAGAGTATATTCCAGCTTTCCTATAAACAAGAGCAATACATATATCTAACATGGTACCACAGCCCTTCTCCCTTTTCCCAGCACCATAAACAACTAAACTAGTATGACTAAAAATACCTAGAACAATTCTTGGTGCATGGACATTTTCAATCTGAACAGTTATACCTACATTATACATTGTAATGCAGCAGAATTACAATGAAGTAGAAAGAGGATTTTAAAAGATAAAATGTCAAGGAAGGAAGGAAGGAAGGAAGGAAGGAAGGAAGGAAGGAAGGAAGGAAGGAAGGAAGGAAGGAAGGAAGGAAG
>JAAGNO010015122.1:34780-51455 GCA_033439905.1 Ceryle rudis
GAAGAGAAGAGAAGAGAAGAGAAGAGAAGAGAAGAGAAGAGAAGAGAAGAGAAGAGAAGAGAAGAGAAGAGAGAAAATCTTAAAAGTCACAAAAGAAGCTGGGTTGAGATTATAAACGGAGAAGGGAGAGGTTCCAAGGCAGAACACCATGAAAGGTAATTCAGGTGACGTGGCCTCCACTCATACTAGCTGGATGAAGGTGCAATCATTAAGCCCAGTACTGTACCATAAAATATCTTGCAAAACACACTGAGTTAAAATCCCCAAAGTTGGATCTACTTAGACTGTAGACCTAGGAAGGTTCACCAAATCAAGTCATGCTAAAAAAATGCTGTGAAAGGCAGAGCTGCTGGTGGCCCAGTTGTCCCATTTGCCTGACATTTCTCACATTTCTAAAAATACTTAGAATTCTTATTCTAACAGAAGAAATAAAATTTGGCAGAAAAATACTTTGTACATCAGGCTGATCCCTTGAAAGCGCCCTTTGCTATGCCCCATACCAGATTAGTTAATCTAGGGGTGATATTGAAAGCAAAGTTGAGTACAAGCACTCAGCTTTTAATTCACATTCAGAGAGTACAATGAGTGGATGGATCAGCAGAGGGAAATAGATTGGAACAAAGATTACACAGAGATTAAGATTCATGGTGAAGGGAGGCTAAGACTGGGAAAGACTACAGAAGAGATCCTGGAATTTAATTGGCAGAGGACAAAAGAGAGAAAGTAACATGTCTCTGGGATTGGTAATCAGATCAGAACAGCATAGACTGGGTAACATGACCAATGTCAGAGGGGAAGGGATAAATACTCCCAAAATTATGACAGTGTGAAGGAAGTACTTGGACAGAGAAAATTGTGCAGAAAATGTGATGGAAGTGCTGAAGAAAGAAGAGCAAAATGGAAATAGGAGAACAAAGGAGATTAATTGGATGAGATGGATGGGATGAGAATTTAGGAAGGAGACTTTGGCAGGAATGCCACAGTCTAGAAGGTGTATGTGGAAAGAAAGCAAAGGGTAGTGAGATAGATCATCTGCTTGAAGAGATGCAGGAAATATAGCCTACAGCACCATATCATAAAAGCCTATTTCATAAATAACCTGATTAAGATACACAGGAAACAAGTATTTCCAGCATTTCCTGACTTATTCATAAGTGACATCACAGTTTTAAAAGCCATCTTTCAACACCATTTCCAGGTAGGCTTGTGAGTTAGAGAGTATAAAGTAAAAACAATGACAAAAAAGTTTAACCAGTTTGTGCATTTCAGTCCTTTCCACCAAAGATAAGAAAAAACCTAAAGCTTAAGCTGTATAAGCACATTACAATTCTCTTTTAAACACATGCTGCTGCTTCTTAAGTGCCATTTTTACTGATAATTGTTTATTCCAATAGATATGACATGCAACTTCTCTGTATACAGTAAATGAAATGACTGAGTGGTTTTCTTTTGCTGCAAGCTGAAACTCCAATATGCTTTCCTTTGCCATAGTCCATCAGAGACTTAAAAACATCTTAAAAGAAAACCAGATTCCTTTCATGAACATGCATAGCACAATGGGTTGCCAGCATAATAAATCATCTCTCTTTATACGCCACAAATATTGTCACACATATTTGTCACAAATAACTTTTTTTTTTCTTTTTTTTTTTTCCCCACTGTCAGTAGATTTATAAGATGTCTTACTTAGAATCTTTTGGATCTCCTCCAACAAGTTGGGGATCCCTTAGGGTATCTGATACAGATTGATTTATTATAATAAATATTATGCAGTTTATGTCTCTGAATAGCTCATGCTGTAGCAACGTGTTGGCTCCAGCAAATGATTAATAACAAAGTGGGTTCTACTGTACACTTATTGCCTACATACATGCAGCTATTGGAATGATATAGTATTATGAGTTCTTATGGCTTACCAGGGGCAAAAAACATTCTTCTTTTCTATTTCTATAGCTATCCCAACAGATAACACTGAATGCTGAAAGCAAACTGAAAAAATTGCAAAAATCTAAAGATGAACCAGAAGGCTGAGAACAGAGCACTGAGTAGACAAACTTTTTCATTTGCAAATTACAATTTTCACCTGCTTTTAACACACTGTTGCCCATTCCTCTATTCATTTTCCAAAAAGGTTTTTACCCGAAGCTTTTCAAATGATTCCTCTATTTGACAGTCACTCCTCATACTGTTATAAAACCAAGTGAAACTTCTTCTTACCATGGATCTTTTCATTTTATAGGTGATGTCTTTAAACATATAAAAATTCTAATGAGACATGCCTTTATACATTATACAGATAACAGAGACAAATTAATTATCTGTAATACAAAAGCGTTGTACAAATATATAGTTAAAAGAAGTCAGAAAATATTTACATTCCTTTCTCCAAAAAGTTGCCTTTTCAATTGTATTAATTTTAACTATAATGATTACTTTTTATTTGCAGAAAATATTTCAGAACAGAGTTTTCTGCACTGAAGTGTAAAGGAAAGACATTTCAGATGTACCCTGAGGAACTAGCTCAGCTCTTTTCAAAGTCTGGCTATTAGTATTGCAGTTTGTTGTTAGGTCCAACATGTGTAAGAAATGGGGGGAAAAAATTGTTCCTTTTATCCAAAACTGAGGTCTGTTTATGCAGTTTTAGAGACTGAGAACATTCCCCATGAACCATGTTATCTGTAATAACCACAGACAGTCACTCCTTAAAGGTCTACAGTACAAAGAGGTGAAGAGAAAAAGGAAGTGGACAAAGGTAAAAGGTACAAATAACTGAACAAGCATAACTGAACGTGCTTTTATCAAGGTTTTTCAAAGGATTGCCATCTCTAGTCCACAAAATACACCTATACATGGTACAGAAGATAAAGGTAGCATAGCCAGTTGGCAGTTTAGCAGCATCTTCTTACATAGACACTACTAAAAGCCTCTCAACCTGCTAGGAGAGGTACTTTAAAAGTAAAGGCCTAGATGCAGGTCATACATTGATTTTCTATGAAAATATAAGATACAGACCACTTATTTAAGAAAATAGATCCACTGATTTATTTGGGATAACTTGCTCAAGATACAGCAGCAATAGGCAGTGCTTCCTCAGGCAGAACCTGGAGAACATTACAATGATGGGCTTTGTCGGTGGGAAATGCTGGTTTGTCAAACCTTAACTTGGATTCCAGAATCATCCTGATTCAATGTGTCTTCACACACAATAAATCAGGGTAGAGAGAAAAACTTGCTAACAGGGTCATTGAAGTGAGATGCATTGAAGCAAGAATATACCCCCTGTATGCAGCCTTAGTTTTGTAACAACTAAAAACTTGTTAATAAATGGCTGTTGTATTCTATGAAGAGTTATTGAAATGTACAACTATTTTTCTTCTTGGCACATCAGACTGAGCCTGGTATGTAAAACAATTCTGGTGCAATTCTGGCAAATCTTTCTTCCAGGAATTTCATCTCAGTACAATTTCCCGATTTCTAGAAAATCAACTGTGACTTCTCTGCAGAAAACCTTATAAAAATTTATAAAGGGTGCACCCTGACAACCGTTGGTCTACTGGTTGCATAGGGGATTACACCTCTGGTTTTTCAGGGAACACAAGGAAAGCGTCAGGCATAGACTGATGTGCCAAGAAGAAAAACATTTGCACGTTTCAATACTCTTCACAGAATACAACAATCATTTATTAACAAGTTTTTCATCTGGCTTGTGTGTGTGCACACATGCACACGGACATCGTATATACACATGCATTTACATAGATACACAATATCACTGAATATGTAGGTAGATAGATTCACATAAACCATTATTGTACACAGTATAAAATATTGATTTTACCAGCAATAAAACTGTTCCTTGAACTAAAACCTGACAGCTGTAGTTTTAACACTAGAAATGCTCCACTCACTTTCTCCATGAAAAATACTGATAAATCTGAATTTTCAGAGGTAGATCTACACACGTTTGGGATACTTAGAATGTCCTTCAACTTAAAAGGTTTATGTCAGTCATCTGAATGGCTCTGATTAGTCAGTGTCTACAAGCTTTCATCAAAATTAAGCAGATGGTTAGCCTAAACCACTGCTAACAACTTAGAGTGAGTGCGTTAAGGTAAGATAAAGTTATTCAGTGCTAAGCAAGAAGGTAGAGAAAATACTTTTTGTTCCACTTTATAGTCCACTCTAACAAGCCTCACAAAGAATTAAACTGTACCAAAATTCCTCCTCCTCTTTCTTCCTACCTAACATACAGTTTTTAAAGGCTGTGAATTTTAGAGGTTCAGCTCTTTGAAGAGAAAGGATGAATACTAAAGTTTGGAATCCTAAACTCAGGTATCTTCCATCACTGCGCACGCTTGTTAAATTGGTCCACATAGATTTTAAATTTGAACTGTGCAAAGCCTAATGTTATACTACATATTAAAAATTAGTGCTGGGAACCCTGCCAAAAGCCATACACATGCTCTACTGGTACTTTTTTGAAGTTATTGTCCTCCTCTTCAGAACCTCAGTGTCATTAATTTTGAGTTATTTCTTCTGTTACGACAGTGTTGAAAACTTCAAAACCCACTATGACTGAAGCTGCAAAGAGTTTGAAGAACAGATGAGGTATGGGAGCTGCCTCAATAGCCTGGGTAGATGATAAACCAATGCCTTAGACAGCCAGATCCTGGCAAATCAGCATTGCCAAAATTAAGCCACGACTGAACTTTAAGACTGCACTAAAGCATTACTACCTTCAGTGTCCCTGGCATAGCCATCGTGGCTTTTTACACAGCACCCTCCTACATGGTTAAGGGAGAAGCATTCAGTAAAGGATAGAAGCTGAGAGACAAACTTTCCCCGTCAGACAACCCACACTTCATGACCACACAGAGATCTCTTACCAGAGATACAAACTGCGTGTTTGCCCACATCCAACCTCCTCCATTCCCTCCTGCCACACAATTACATGTATTCAACTGTGAAAAACTGCAACTCACCAAACACATGGTCTAAATTTGACCAAGTTCTGTGCATTTAGCAAAGTAGGTTTTGTTTAGTTTTCATCAAAGTGCTTCTCCACAGTAGTTGTGGTAAGTTTGAAACCATAGATACATAAAATAATGTGACTAATCAACTTCAATATTGTACACCCTAAGCACAAAACTCTCTACTTAATTTTTTTTTGCAAAAAACCCATCATAAGTTCAGCAACTAAATCAGAATGCATGAAAAACTTCCAAATCAGTATGAATTTATTGACAAGATACTGGATTCAAGGGAGCCTGAGAGCTTTTTTTTTCCCCATGACATAAAATAACCATATATTTACTTTCCTAGAAATATTATGAATTCCAGGTAAATTTCCCCAAAGCAAGGACTGTATTATGATGTCTTTAATATCAGCAAGTTTTAATAGAGTAAACAAAACGTATTTATCAAATCACTACCAAAATAGAGCACGCAGTAGATACATTTTCAAGCTGCTAATTCTATAGCAGTGAAAAGTAGGTTTCTATTTATTTTCTTATTAAGGTATAGCATCAAAGTCTCATAATACAGTGAACTGAGGTGGAGAAAAACATAGTGTCTAAATTTTGTGCACAGTAAGTATGTGGATTTGCCTGTCCAGGAGGACCCAGAATAGTGTTTGAGTGGGTAACTTCTATGAACCATTCTACTGCTGGAGAAACTAGAGCAATCAGCAAGAGAAATGTGTTTCCCTTATATAACCTGCTCAAGTAAACAAATATTCTCCAATGACAGTAGTATCTGGCAGGCTTGTAGAGAGAAAGTGCTGGGGGGTGGCAGAGGAAGAGCATACTTTCCCTCTTCACATTGAAAACTCCAAATTACACTTTCAGTCAGCTTTTCCAAAGTAACTTAGATGCGCTGGATCCTCTTGGTGAGTTTGACCTGAATTAGTGTTCACTTCTATGGTCTGGATGAATGGTATTGAGCTGCTGAAGAGAGGACAGTCTGGCACTAAGGAAACAGCACATCTGAGATTATTTTTCTTTAATTTGAAAAGAAGTATCTAAAATATTCCACAAGCAGTAAAGCAGCAGAGGCATGTGCTACTTACGTTCAATAGACGAAGCAGAGGATGCAAAAGGAAGTAACAACTCTTGTCACAGACTGTGCTGATTCTTATTCTTTTATCAGTTTAGTCAGAAACATTTAAATTTTTCAAAGGTAAGTAAGCAGCTCAGCTATCTTATCCTCCTTAGTTCCGGGTGACACTGTATGATGAGACATCCCATTCAGCTTTGAAAAAACCTCACATACCGTCATCATGACAGTGATTTTACTCTGGATCCGTAATGCTAAAATGCAATCAGAATAGGATCCTTCCACCATATTTTTGTTTACATAATATTGTACCCTGGCTGAGAATAACCTGATATTTTATGACAGAATAGCCTAATATTTTATATACTTACATTTTTAATAGTTTTCACTATTTGGAAGTTTCCTCCATGAGGCCGCAGGAAAAACTATTAATCAGCACCAAGTGAATGATAGATTCATACCTGTCAGTATCCCAATGGCTTTTTTTTGTAAAAAAAGGGAAGTTCTTTAAGTGCCCATTTGATATATTTGTTCCTCCCAGTTATATGCAGTTACAACAAATTGTTGATCGCTTTCATCATTCTTATTATTGCATACAGAATATCTCAACATGGTCCTATTGAGGCAAAAGCCTGCCACTTATTTCAATCAAATCATATTTAGACATAAACCTAGCAGCAAGATTTAATATTGAAAATATTACTGACACTTCAGAATAGTCATCATTTTCCACTGAACAGTGCTACTACTAATCATTACTTGTGTGTCTGAAGAAGCTTGTCAAAGCCAAGCTTTAACAACAAGAACAAAGGTAGACGCTGTCAGCATTAGTCCTGTGAATTGTGCCAAAAAATTCTGTTACCATGAATACGAATTTCATATATCCCAACCTCCAAACTGGGCATATATCATTCTGATGTGATTCTACCTGCAGCTTTTCCTTACAGGGAGCATACCAAACCCACCAAAACTGCTTTCATATTGGGTCTTGCTGAGGAGGAGTTAACTTTCTGCACAGCAGCCTGGATAGTGCTGTGTTCTGGATCCATGACTAAACCAGTGTTGATTACACACCAGTGTTCTGGTTCTTGCTGAGCAGTGCTTGCACACTGTCAAAGCTTTCTGTTTCTCACTCTGTCCCCACTGCCATGAGTAGGCTGAGGGTGAGCATGAAATGGGCAGGGGACACAGCTGGGACAGCTGACCTAAACTGATCAGACCACTCCAGATACCATTCATATCAGGTAATATCCTCAGCAATAAAAAAAAAAAAGGCAAAGGGGGTGGGGTGGTGTTTGCCTTCCAAGATGGCTGTTTCTCACTGACTACCTGAGCATTCATCTGCTTGTCTAATGTGGGGAGTGACTGCCTTTGCATCACTTGTGGGGATTTTTTCTTTCTTCGCTAACTGAACTGTTTTTACCCTGTGTCCTGGTCTGAGTGAGAACAGAACTAATTCTGTTCAGTCATTTTACTTTTCAGCTCAGTTCTTCTAACTCACTGCACTGTCTGAAGTCAGCAGCCTGTTCTCACAGGCAGTGTCTGCTGCTGGCAGTGATAACACCCCGTGTTTAGAGTTACTACCGAGGATTGGTGCACAGACCAAGGCCACTGCTGGATCTTGTGTACCACACTGCAGGTGCAGGAAAGTGAAAGGCTGCACCTGCAGGGAGGAGTGGACAGGGCAGGTGACCCTAAACTGACCAGCAAGGCATTCTATCTCATATACGTCATGTTCAGTATAAAGGAGAGGGATCATGAGGGTCTATAGTTTGCTTGCTTGCTCGCTTGCTCGCTCTCTCTCTGGGGGCTTCCAGACTCTTCTCCCCTCTTGGACCACTTTCTTTGCCAGCTTTGCTCGGCTTGGCTCAGGTCCTCTTTCAGTTCCTTCCTCAGAGCATCCAAGGAGGACTCTGTCCATTCTGCCTTCCACCCCAATCAGTGTGATCATCTGTTATTGGTCTAAGGGGCCGCCCTGACCCTAAACCATGACACCCTGATCCATGAGTTTTCTCACTTTTTCTCCTCCTATCTCTTCCCTATCCTGCCAGGTGGGGTGGGGGCAGTGAACAAGTGGCTGTGTGGGTGCTTAGCTGTTGGCTGGGGTCAAGCCTTAGCAAAATACAGTAAAGATTCCACAAGCAACTACAAGCAAACAAGCAGAAGAAATTTTGTCACATCCAGATGTACAAAAGACATACATTTCATAGCAAAAGAAAACAATAGATTTAAAATCCCATTATCATTTGGGAGGGGAAGGGAATGTTTTTTTAAAAAACTATTTAAGGAAACAATTATTTTGAACCAAAAAACCCCAAAGATATCGGCTTCTTCCACACATTCCATTTACGATAGTATTTCTTATTTGAAATTGTACAAAGTGATATGAACAGTGAAGAAAGCATTTTATTTGAACAGTCTTAGGTCTTTCATATGAAATGAAACCTTAAAAGAAAAGATATTGATGACCAGCCATTATTTCCTTCTTTTCTGTCTTTTTCCATGTTCAGTATGGGGTTAGTGTCTAGAAAAGTCTAGAAAAAAATGGCAAATATATTGTCTTAAAGCTCTTACTCTGCTGTTTTAAAAACTAGTTCGCTGTTTTAAAAACTAGTTCACTGTTTCAGGTTCATGTCAGGTAAAGATCACACCGAACATTCCAGCCCAGCAGAACATGGAGTCAAGGCATAACTCTAAGTAGGCAAGGACTTCAATCAAGGGATTTTGGTAAAGCACCACTGTGTTGTGCAAGCTTAGGATGAGAAAACTAGCACTTTGCAGGATTCACCTCACTGTTTGGTTATGTTTATTGTATTGACACAGTGAAATATTATCGCTGTGTAGTGACTTCAAGTTTGCAGCTATGGAAGAAAGCAGGTTTTATAGTGAAATGTTGGCTTGAAGCCCATATTTGTGATTAATAGGCATCATATTTTGGGGGACCTAAACAAATACAGAGTATAGTCAAAGCCTGAAAGAGCTGCAACTTTATATAAATTGTGTTATATTCCTGCCCTCTGTTCCAGTGTTTATCTTCCATAAAAATCTACTCTCCTGCTATGTAAGATTTATTATTATGTATCACCTATTCAGAACTTGTTTTATCAGGGTGCTTTTATTACAGACAAAGGGGCGATTTCTGTATTCTGCAGATAAACAAGCACTGCGATCAGAAAAGCGCTGCATTCTGTACCATCACTTACTCTGGCAGGATTTCTGCAGAATCTTTGTTTATTAAATTGCAGCCAAAACTTTTAGAGTCAAAGAGGCATCTCACTAACCAAACAGAGAGCTTTACGTGCATTTTAGAATTAATTTTATCACTTAAGAACCTTACTGGAAAAATATGCAGAGTTGCACAGAGGTGGGTGGGTAACATGGCAGAGCACAGCTTTACCCAATGCAAAGCTGTGCTTCATGAAGGACACAACATGCAGCAGCCCTTGTTGGTTGAGTCAGGAAAAATAATGACTAAACCACCTGGATCCATAGTCTAATCCACACAGTATTGCTGCTGGGGAATGGACAGAGCAGCAGCAGAACTGAGACTCTGAAGTGGCAATAACGCTGCAGTGGGTGGACCAGTTGTTCACGGTTTGGGTGGCACACACTTGCCTCGAACTGTTGTGAAAGATTCATAGAAGTAATATGACCTGAAGCATAAGATCATAAAATAACATTTGACAGCGAGCATTTAATTTGCCTTTTTTTCCAAGCCTTCTGGAAGAAGAATTACACTAGGAAATTGTAGGCATTACCAGGGCAGTCTTATATTTAATAGACATTTGGACTTCTCTTCTCTGTAACTGCCATTCTACCCAGTAAGGGTGGGCCATACTTCAACAGTTTTATATTTTTACCAAGAGGAAATCACCTGCTCATGAGAAAAAAGGAGAAAGAAGGCATAAAAGGGATAAAAAGCAAGATGTTTGTGTTTAAAATTCGAAGGGAGAAGAGCTGAAGAGAACACTCCCATTTGCTGCCTCAATTTTATGGGTCAAAGAGCTGCCTTTCCAGGAATGAAGTTTGGATCTTATCCATGTTAAAGATAATGCAATATTGACAGTAATTATCCTAATCTGGGTGTTGACTGATGTGCTGCCCAAGATATTGGCACCAAGAATTTTTAAAGAAGTTAAAACTCATTAATGTTACTCCCTTACAAGCATCTTTGTAACTTACCAAATGCTAACTCCAGGCTACAAAAAAGCATTTGAAACACACAAAGCCTTCCAGAATGCATGCTCTTTGAAGAAATTTTGTGTGATTTCATTCTTATTGAAAATCAATGTACATGTTGGTTAGAAATAAATCAAACAGCAAATCTGGCAGAGCCCTGTTCCATTCAATTAATGAGTTCCTACTGGCCAGCATCATTTAACATGAGGCTCCGCCGAACACTGGAAAACAGTCCACACTGGTACAACCAAAACCTTCCAACAGATTCCCATTATTTTCCTTCCACAGGCAATCATAAACTCAATGACAAGCAAATGTTCACTCTTGTTTAACATATCTAATACTCATAACCCATTTAGTAAAGAGTGCATCTGACCATGCTTACCATATATTTTTCTCTGACACTACAGGAGAAACCATTTGGGTTCCTTAAGCAAGTCCCTGAATTCTGGTGAGAATTCATCTTTATAGCAACAAACAGTAATAGATATTGCTGTCCCATCCATCTTGTGCTAAAAGCCTTTTCATTTTGAGCAGGGTCTTATCCTTAGAATATTTGTAGCAATCACTACTCATGTCACAGACCAGAAAGATTTTTGTTTTCTTTTGTTTCTTAAAGTCAGGTTCATATATACAATCAGGATGTCAAGTGTACACCACCAGGCTTTTGTTACATGCTCTAGAGAGTGCATCAGAAAGAAACAGTCTTAACCCAGGGTTATATTCACTCTGTAAATTATACCTCTTCTGCTGACAAAAAAGAAGCCTCTGTAGCACAGAGGACATTTACCGAGTTCCTTTCAGCAATTTCAAAACTGTATAGGAACTACCATTCAAAATGAGCACACCCAAATAAAGTTCATTATTTTATGTTTGCAAACTAAGACTATTGCTCTGTGTAGACAGATAGCAACATTTTCCAAAGGGATGAAGTAAAGCTAAACGATGCTAGAATCCTCTTAATACATCAAGGAAAATAAACCAAAAAATTTAGCAGCCACTCTCTTTCCCAGAATGTTTCCCCTAGTAGGTAAAGATATCTTTATTTCATGCTTATTTACCTCTTTTAGTCTATACATAAGGTAGTGCCATTTAGTTATTTCTCCCTGCAGTAACCAGCAAATACAAAACACTGCTGGTTTTTTTTCTCCTGTTTCCTCTATAATTTCCAGAGTAGAAAGCCTGTCATTCTCCTTTCAGCCTCTGGCTTAGGGCAAAAGGACTAATTCTTCAAGCAGGAACAACAGGTTGGTACATTTCTTACAGGTACATCTGTGTTCTGTTACGAACTCCTCCTGAACATCTTCAAAAATCTTCCTCCACAATCTTTGACTAAGAGCAATCTCTTGACATGGTCAGCAACCTAACAAGTTTTTAAACCAATGTATTTTATGTAGTATAAAGACAAGTTTTGTGGTTTCACTTCTGTTATTTACTTGAAGTTGCATCTGATTAAGTTTCCTATTCAAAATCTCAGTCAAAAATATTTAGGATCAGATTTTAAGAAGTCTGTAGATATCTACAAGAAGCTCTGAAAATTCCATGGTTCATCTCTGGTTTGGAGCACTAATACCTGCTTAAACCTTTAATCCATGTATCTAAGTGCCACTGTTTGAAACAGGGACGGTATTAGCAACTTACTTCCTCCTTTAGAAAACAGGTTGCTGTGAACATAAATTAAGACTGTGAACTGGCCACTGCTCAGATGCTGGAGGCCTGTAAGGTTCATACAACACAGTCAAATAAGACTGGCATGTAAAACAAATACCACACTTATCCTGCCAGCTCTAATCATTCGTTAAATAAGGTATCCAAAACTTGACTCAGTCATACTTGAAAGAACAGTATTTATTCTTCGGTTCAGTGTCAAAAATAAACCAAAAAAAAGAGCCTACAAAAAACTTCGTATACTTTGTAAAGACAAAAGTTTAAGCTTAAGACTCCAAGCCCAGCCAATTCATTTGTACTTAAAAATGGACACAGTTAAAAATGGTCCTGCTGGACCTCTGCCACTCAGCCTTTCCCCACTAGCTGAAATAATGAAAGGGGAAGGGAGGGGGGTTGTGGAAAAGAGGTCTTTACATATAGTAAAGACTTGCTGCAGGGCATTCTATTCAGCAGCACATACGGCACATGCATTTTCATTGCTGGGCATGTTTTATTTACAGCTATGATTTCTTTTGCTCTCTCTATCCCTTTTGAGTTCAAAGCACTTTCTTTTTCTTCTGTGCTCTATTCTTAGTCAAGAAGATTTTTCTAACGGAGAAGTGAGGGCAGTGGGATAGAATCACCCAATTTTGACAGCACATTCAGGACTGCTTAAGCTTCTGTAACGGAAGTAGGCACATCTGGTGGCCTTAACATTTTTTTCTTCTACTGAATTAAAACAGCTTACTGTCCTCTTGAATGTGGGAAACTTGCAGAGAGAAGGTGAGCTGATGATGTAATATTAAAGTTGTGCACCTTCTGCCAGAGTGAATTTTCCGTAATTATTCAAACATTGGGAGAATTAATTTACCTCATTCCGGAATCTGTTTTTCTCCTCCTGATTTTTCCTCAAACCACTTCAGTTCCTTGGTTCCTACCACATTCTGTTACTGTATTTATAACACTTTACTAGGGAAAATGTATTTTTTGATTTGAGGGCAGGGGGGAGCCCCTGTACAGAAAAAGCAATATGCTGGGTCATTTTTTAAAAATAAGCATAAGTTATAACTAAACATGTACAAAATGCTGATTTTTCATTTCATTGTCTGAATGGACCACACACAGAAAAACCCCACAACAAAAACACCAAAAAACAAACAAACAAAAAAAAACAAACAAACAAACAAAAAAACCAAAAAACCAAACAAACCAAAAGGCAAACCAAATCAAATCCCAGAAATATTTTCAAGTTAAACTAAAGATTTGCTTAGTTTTATAGAGCTTTTACTCCTCCATAAATAAAACTGAGTTAGATTTAATCATGAAAGTAATTACAAATACAGAAATTGAATTAGTATATAATTTTCTTTATGCTATATAAAATAAATCTCTGTGTTTGATCTTCGAAAAGATCAAATTAATACTTCTGATAACTAAAAGTTGCATTTGTAGTTCAAGCTGCACATAACAAAATGATTCCTCTCTACTGTAGACCAACCTCAGCTCTGCTTGGTCACCCTTTCCTTTCTACAAGGTCTTTTTATTAAAAATTTTTCAAACATGCTACAAAAATATAATGTGAGTTGTGAATTTGATCAGACACTGGGTGCAAAACTTACCCACCATCCACCTACATCCAGATTTTACCAGTGGTCACTTAAAAAACAAGGGAAGTCGTAATTATAATCCAGGAAAAATCACATGTAGAAGAGGAAGAAGTCAAGGCTGAACAAATTACTAAATTTGCAGAAGTTTCTGACTTGTCTAAGGTCAATACCCACCTGCTGTCATTTAAATTTTAATGGAGCATGACTACTGCACTTAAATATATTTCTTCATAAAAGAAAAAAAGGACTGTACTAAAAAGAAACAAGGAAGACTGGTGAAGTTTTTCTCTCATGAGAAGAAACTATGCTCATTTCAATACATAATTCTAATTTCACTTGTCTGCTTCAAGTGTTTCATCTAATAAATACTGGGTTTTATATTTAAATCATGTCAAAGTACATTTTTATATGCTTTCTTGTGACTTTTTGTCACATAGTTATTCTGAGAGCCAGGTACTGAAACAAAGAAAATAACATTTTTGGCACTGAGATTCACACAGGCTTATAGAAAGGCCACTTGGCTGTAGACAGGGATTAATCCAGAATTTGGGTCTCATGTGAGCAAAACAGCTATGTATAGAAGGGGATTAGAGAAGCTAGCTGATGCATTAGTCTTCTATTGCACAGTTTTGGTTCACTTTTTTAAACTGACATGCTGAATACAGTACTTCAGAGGCAGAGCAATCAGGAACTGTAGTGTGAAATATATTATGGTTTATAAGGCACTCTAAGAGGAGAAAGAATGATTCATGCTTTCGAAGACTGACTAATGCACTACATCTACACAGCATTCACTCCTGGGAAGAAGTCTCCATTCTCCATCAGATCAGTGACAATTATTTGTTTCACCAGCACCTACAGGCTCCTGTCAAGACTGGGGACCCATCGGGTTGAATACTTTTCAGGTGCACAATACTACTACCTAGTGAAAGAGAATAAATGGGCTGGAGAGACAGAATGTGAAAAGAAGCAGAAGATGAGTCAAGTTCATCTTGTATTGAGCTAGAACCCTGACTGACATCTACCAATTTAGCATTAGATCATGAAGCCTGTATTTGACATCATTTACTATGGTACATTATCTCTTTGAAATCTCCACATAAGAGTTTAAGCCACATTTTAAGAATTTTTTGGTAGATGCATTGATTTCCATTTATACACAGAGAACTTCAGAGCATCACCCAGTTGTGTGTAGAAATACACTTTCTAAAAGGTAATAATGCTAGTTTTCCAGTTTGAAAAGAATCCTTATCTTTCGAAAGGGGAACTCAACAGCTTACTAAACTTAAGCTATCATCAAACTTATTAAAAGCAATGTAAAAGTTTAACAGATTTTCTGCCCTTGGAATGTCTCAGGTACATGAAATTACATACTTCTCACTGGGAAAAAAAAAGCAAGTAACCTATATGAATACCAACAGAAGACAAACTCCTACCTGCTTTTTTTAGAGCTGCTGCTGTAAACCTGTATGTACAGACAGCACATGTGAGGCTTTGTCAGTCCTCAAAGGCATGTCTTCTGTTTTTATCATATCAGGCACATTTCCAAGTTGCATATCACTTTAAAACCTTCTGGACTATGATAAGAATTTCACTTTTATTTTTAACTTTCTCCCTGACCAATTTACTTAGATTGTCCCAGCAGCTAAATCAATTTCTTGTCATTTCTATGATACTGTCCATCAGCATTTGCCCCATGGAAAAGGTCTGTCAAAAAGTGAGTTCTGAAGTTGACTCCAGAAAAGCACAACAATAAATCTCAAGTTTACACGGTACATTACTGTGAAAGGCAGTAAGATTGTGCATGTCTCTCCTTCCAATATTCTCTGAGCCAGCCATGTCAGCATTTAGGCTGCTCCAAAGAAAAGAGAAGTTGCGCAAAAGAAACATGCCTTAAAAAATAAAGATGGCTATCCTCTGAATATGCACTAGTTTCAAACAAAAACCCAGCTAGGGAGTATACTTGGAGATGATAAGTGAACTTCTGTGACTTAAAAGTGTTAAAACTTTTGGCTTTAAGATCGTGTTACATACTGTTATCATATACTGCCATTACAGAGCACACCAAAGTTTAGATGTCAAAAAGAAAAATGTCCTGTTTAATGAGGAGCTGTTGCACTCAGCTTATTTGACTGATTGTTCCTTCTTGCTTATATGCCAGGGCAGCTTTAAAACCAGAGTGACTGCCACATATGACTTTCAAATCAAGGACATTTTCATTTTGGGCATAATCAATTAGTTCATTTTCACCACATAAATTTGTGTCTTCCATCTGGAAATAGAAGGCATCACTGACAAGAAGTAATTTAAATTGGAATATAATCGTCAGACTTTAAAGGGCCTTTTTTGTTTTTCTTTTAAAAGTCTGACATGGTTTATATTTTATTGTAAATGGGAATTACGAGGGAAAAATTGCAACATAAAGCATCCCGTCTTTCAAAATGGAATCTCAACAAATGGCAAAGGCAAACTTTACTTACTTTCCAAGATTAAAAGGCATTTTTTTGCACAGTAAATTCAATTATTTTTTTGTCATAGTGGTTGCACTGTGATGCTGCTTTGTTGTTTTTTTTTTTCCTATGGGCTTAAGCAATAACAATTTGCCTGATTCTACATAAAAAGAAGAAGGCACAATAACTCATTCAGTATGCTATTTCTGAATACAAACTATATTCTTAGATTTTTGGGTTTTTACAGTCACACTTAAATACTTTTTTTTTAATAATAGCATCCATACTAAAATGAAATCAAAACAATACAGTATCTGTTGCATGCACATGAATCCTTCACATAATACAGTCAATTCTAGGTGAAATGCAGAAAAATATTCAATAAAAGGCTGAACTTTTGGGTAAGAAGGCACATACACATCAGTTAAAGGATCTTACTGTATCTTACTGGATCTGGTGTATAGTGTGTACAGAGGACAAAAAAACCCTGCACCCTTGCAGTGGCCACCACAGAAGTGAGCACTTCACAGGTGCACAGATATAAATGATATTTCTGGATGATGTTTACCACCATCAGTGGCATATGCTACCTCAGATAAATCTATCTAGCTGGCAGATCTTTAAAGACACTTCTCATAGAACACAAGAACTCTCGATCCCACAGGGTAAGAAATCAAGCAGGAAAGGGAAGAGACCAGCACGGCTGAGTCACGACCTGCTGGTCAAGCTGAAAAGTAA